>CAIGRN010026690.1:0-32133 GCA_903798345.1 Fraxinus anomala
AAAAAAAACTTATCCACTCTCTTTTTAACACTTCATCTGTATGTAAATCATTATGTAATTCCATTACGTTTAAGTAGCATTATTCATAAAATAATATTACACGTAAATCAAAATTTTCCTTAATTTTTAATCACACATTCTTTAAACAAAATACTATTCCAAAATACGTTTTCCAAAAAATTGGAGCTCAAACAAGGCTATAAAATGAAAACAAAAGCAAAAAGAAAACTGAGGTCAATCCACACCCCCTCCCCACATTCCACAAACCAAAGCCTCTCATTCTACTCGTCCAATTACCACCACTATTTGGCGTCATCGTCACCATCATCATTAATTCAAACACAAATTCAAATATTTAATGATAGAAAACGTGTAAAACTATTTATTCATTTAAAAATACCGAGTTTATTATTTTCATCCTTTTATATTTTTTCTTCTCTTTTCTTTTGTATTTTCTTTATTTCTTTATTTTAAATTAAAATTAGGGTAGAATGGTCATTTTATTAAAAATGACATTTTAAGTGTCAAACTGGCATTTTCTATTACAAAAGACCTCGAGCGCAAATATTTGGAAGTTTTAGGACTTCAAGTGCTAAACGTCAAAATGTTCAAAAGTTAGGAACCGAGTGCTATTTATCCTATAATGTTCGGCGGCCATGGTGAAATAAATTAAAGTTTGGCGACCACTATGACACCGATTGAAAAGTTCAATGGCCATAGGTGAAATTAACCTCGTTGTTCCAAGGTTTTTTTTTAAAGCTAAAATCATGTTATGATGTATATGAAGGAGACATGTGGACTAACCTCCAGTAAATAAAATTACAATATGTAAATGTTAACCATTTCAAGAAACTAATGACAAAAGTAAAAAAGAAAATAATGTTCTTGTATGCTATCTACATACTTTGAAAAAGAAAATAATGTTCTTGTATGCTGCATATCTACATACTTTGCATCACCATGCTTCTACCAGTAACTTCGTTGGCTCTTCATATTAATTTTCGGTGTCCTAAAGCAAGCTAATATAGGTCTAAAATCAATGTTAGTAAGATCACTTGCCTCTTCAATGTCTTCATGTATATACCCAAATGAATACACGTGCAACCTGGACAGAGTCATTCATACCTGCCTAGTTGTGAAGGTTTTGCATCACTAACTGTAGAGGTTCTTACGCTTGTCGAAATGGAAGGTGAGCCATTCATCTCCAATGTTAATATGCTATCTACATACTTTGCGTCACCATGCTTCTAGCAGTAACTTTGTTGGCTCTTCATATTAACTTCAGTGTTCTCAAGCAAGTTAATATAGGTCCAAAACCAATGTTAGTAAGATCACTTCCCTCGTCAATGTCTTCATGTATATACCTAAATGAATACACGTGCAACCTAGACAGAATTATTCATACCTACCTAGTCGTAAAGGTTCTGCATTACTAATTGTAGAGGTTCTTACCTATGTAGAAATGGAAGGTGAACCATTCATCTCCAATGTTAATATGCTATCTACATACTTTGTGTCACCATGCTTATACAGTAACTTTGTTGGCCCTTCATATTAATCTTCAGTGTCCTCAAGCAAGCTAATATAGGTCCAAAAACCAATGTCAGTAAGATCACTTTCCTCGTCAATGTCTTCATGTATATACCCAAATGAATACACGAGCAACCTAGACATAGTTATTTATACTTGCTTAGTTGTAGAGGTTTTGCATCACTAATTGTAGAGGTTCTTACCCCTATAGAAATGGAAGGCGAACCATTCATCTCCAATGCTAATATGGATTACTAACCTCAAAGTATGCAAGATGGTTAGCTGATGACCTCATCGGGCACATTTAATAGATAACGTACTTCAGATTGTTGTGGATAAATACATTGCACATTATGAAGAAATATGTTGCCTCAAAGAAGTTGATGGTGTATCCCATTTCTTCCCTCCTCACTTTATAGGTCTTTTTCCTACCGTGTGGATAATTAATTAGAGAATTACTATCATAAATTGCAAGTATTACCCACATAATCGATATATTATGCCCCTATTTGAGCCACATTAAAATTCTCATTCACATTATTCTACTAATTTTCAACCACACATTATTCAATAAGATAATATTTTCCATCATATCAATAACTTTTCCTTATTTTTCAACCACACATTCTTCGTCAATCTACTGTTCCAAAATACTTTCTTCCAAAATAATGTGGCTCAAACACACCCTATATTAAGCACACATCAGGTCCATCTATGTCATTTGTTGAATTGGAAAATAGTAGTCGTATAATTGAAATTTTAGAAGTAAATTTAGCCCAAGTTAGAACCCCATTGTCTAAAAACTCATTTTTCATCAAACACATTCTCTTAAAAAAATAGTTTTATACGTAAATTCAAAATTTTTCTCTACTTTTTAATCACGCATTCTCTACAAAATTATTATTACAAAATCTATTTCCTAAAAAATTGGACGCAAACAGAGCGTAAGTCATTGCATAATTTCATTCTAAATAAAATCTTCATACAAGTAGAATTAATTATAGCCAATGGGTTAGGCCCCAATTATTTCTGATGCAGCCCATTGGATCCTATGTGGAAAATGGTAGCCCTTTCAAAGACTTCAGAGCAGGCCATAGATATGGCAACAATCATGTTATTGTTAAGGAAAGTAGAAAACTACTGGACTAGGGTTTTCGATAATGAAGCCAAATACCTGTTTGATTTTGATAAAAGTTGTCGGTCTTATAAAATGTGCAGCTGAAGGTAAGTTTAAAAAATGGATTCTAAGATTATTTGGGAATAACTAAAAGTCTAAAATCAATAGTAATGAATATCATTGTAGTGCATTTATTTTAAAAATTATAAATCTAGTGAAAAATAAATTTGCAGAATAAAATACTTATAACATTAAATTAAAGTGAAATATTCGCATAATTATATTTAGTAAAATAAGTAATCCAAAGCATAATTAAATAAGATTGGTCGCATTTATTGTGGCAATAATCAATACAATACATAAGAGTTAAGATCAATTTAAAGATAAATGTGACATTTCTTAGTTTGAGGTCAATTTGTGTGACCAAATGTAGCCACAAAAGCTAAGAACGAGGCGTGACATCCCAACATGCGTGCCGGGTCGTCCCTTATTTTAATACAAGTATATAGCAAATTAAGTATGGACAAAAATAAGTGAAAATGATGGTTTACTAGTACCATATTGTGGTCCTAAGCACAAACCAATAATTTCAATAATAAGTTCAAACTCAATGTTGGACCTCAAATGGTAGCAAATCAGTCCATTCCAAGTTGCTTAATTGACGGGTGTTAATTCAGGTTGCAGAGAAATTCGGACTCGACATAGTCAATTAATGATCATATTGAGTTGTATCGACTTGACTCGTCCATGGTAATTGAACAAAAAAAATTAAAAATTGCAAGAAAATTTTAACGAAATTTCTCATTCGAGATTTCAAGTGAAATATTTGAAAGAAAATTAAAAAAAAAAAAAAAAATCCAGCCTAAACGAGCCACGAGGCTGAGAACTTCGGTCTAGCACGATCTCTATGGTTCTGATGTCGTGCTGCTAGTGTCAATAGGATGAATGATAATAATCTAATTCACTTTAGATCTCTAATCTCACGTAACACATATAAAGTGGGGCACATTTAGTATATATTGCACGTGTTTAGCAGCTAATGGGTTATCTAATCCGGATTGCAAGTCTCGCAAATTCAACTTGATACTATGAAAAGATTTTTTTAAATCAATTCACAACACGGTCGTGTAAGTAGTACATAGATAGAAGGTAATGTGGTGCACGGAATCAATTTAACCCAAGAGATTAGACCAATTAACAATCCTAGCAATGGTGACATCTATTACAAAATTGACCTCCATGTTTAAGTCATGATGGATTATTTCTTTTATGCTTTCATAAATAGGACTATTATCATTAACTCATGATTTCACATAGTAATGCTACCACGTGGTGGGACGGTGGAGATTTGAGGGTAGGGTCACTGCAGATTTTTATTTGAATTAGAGCAAAAAGAGGCCATAAAAGAGCATACAAGAATTAGTGGCTCTGGTGTTTGAATGTAAACCGTCTTTGTCTTTGAAGCATACATATTCACAGTACTTGTAGCACAGATTCACCCATGTTCATTTCATCTAAATCACGTAGCATGTTTCGAAAGTATTTATAAATATTTAAATTATAAATAGATAAAAATATATGGTAAATAGTTGGGTAATACTGATGAGTTTTACGAAATATATGAATAAAAAGTGAGTTAACAAATTATAAACTGTATAAATATTTATTCAAACGCGTACTTAATCTTTAACGTACCTCACAAGACAATGACTCGTTTGAAATTTGTATGCTCTTTTAAGTCTTAATTGTATTAAATTACTTATTAGATTTTTATGGACTTTGATAAAATATTAAGAGTTGCAATTCCATAAATTCGTGTAGTTATAATTTTCTTCTTTATATATTTGGAAAAATTAGGGTTGGGCTCTCAATCATTTTTGTGGGATAGCTAGGGACACCAACCTTCAAAAGTGAAGTTTTGGGTCCTCGATGTATTTAAATTGGTCAATCTGGATATCTCAAGTCCCAAGTGGCTGAAACTATCAACTTAGAGATAAGAATCCCCATGTGACTTTCATATGACTCACAATCAAATTACTTTAACATTCATTTCAAAATCAACATGAAAGTTGCGTGTAATTTTAACATTCAAATGACAATTTTCTTCTTGCGAAGATAAATAAGTCAGAGATCGAAACATAGAAGATTTATAACCACACTTCACACTACAGTAAAAATAGAAGAGTCTAATTTAGCATCCTTTTTTTTTTGATAAACACATTTTTTCTCAAAATTCATTTTCAATCACACATTCTCTCAATAAAATAGATTTATACGTAAATCCAAATATTTTCCTAATTTTTTAACCATACATTTTCCAAAAAATCACAATTACAAAATGCGTTATCAAATTAAGGAGCTCAAACACACCCGTCAATATTTTATTTATGCATCTGTTTGGGGGGAATTAAAATAAAAATTTTTAGTATACCTTAATAAAAATTGATGAATGTATAATTAAAAATTGTGTGAAATTCAAATATATAATTAAAATTAATTATTGTGCGTTTGTATTCCATTATTGCAGAAAAAATGGAGTAATGAATAGTATTTTTTAGAGAATGTGTGGATGAAATTTAAAGTAAATTTATTGATTTATGTGTAGAATATTTTGTTGGGTGAATATATGATGAAGAATCTTACTGTAGCAAATAATGTTTTTGAATAATGGGAGATAAACATAACCTAATTTTAACTTTTTTTAAGGATGTGTTTGAACCACATTATTTTGAAAGAATGTATTTTAAAATAGTAGATTGATGGAGAATGTATGCTTGGAAAAAAAAGGTTATTGATGTGATGAAAAATATTATTTTATTGAAAAATATTTAATTAAAAAATAAATAAAAAATGAGAATAAAAATTTTAATGTGACGCGAAATAAAATTTTGATTTTAATGCCTACGAAACATGGGCTATATTTATAGTGAAGATGGTATCAAAATCAAACCACTGCGCCGGCATGAATATGGGCAAGCGCGGTCAGTCTCAAGCCACGCTCTACCATTCATATATTGACACGTGCATACTGTTGTTCTTACAAGCATGTCAGGATATACATACATAATTCACTTTCATTGGTTGGTGTGTACTATAATAGTCACAAATTCGATTGCCGTACTCTCATTTTAATTGTATTATCGTGAAAAAGTATTTTGAAATAATAATTTTTAAAAAATATATTTTTTAAAGAAAGATAATGTGATATTATTATATTAGAGGGCGTGGATTGAAAACACGTGTTCCATCTATCATTGAATCTACCACTATAGCAAGATTGGATGAGAATCCGTTTGAGAAAAACATGTGTGAGAGTACCTGGCTGATTGTCCCTTTTAAGGTAAAGATGAATTATATCAGAATTACTTCTCAATCGATCATTTATTAGGAATATTTGTTAGCCCATTGTTTAGGTTAAAATCATTGGTCGAGCACGCAGATTTAAAGATGTCATTGTAAGTTTACACTGTCACGCAAGGTCCACATTTTAAATTTTCATGGCTCGACATTGTTCTCGAGCCAAACTTACGATGTTGGGAATTGGCTTGATGCCGCGACCGCGTGGGTTAATGAGTTCTATAAAACTATTAACGTGTGTTAGCATTTGTAGCTCGACAAGAATTCATATGCAAACTAGTTCAAAATTATTCCTCGCCAGGATACAACATATGAGATCATCACTTGGTATTTGAGATGAATAATGTTATTTATTATTATGATGATAAAATATCGATGATGTAGCAGTCTATGTAGAATAATGGAATTGGACAGTTCGATTTTTACGAGAGAGAGGAGAAGAGAGAAAGAGAAATGTGAGAAATAATGAGTTGTCATATCATCATCTTCCATTATCGTGATGATAAATAATATTACTCATTTGATAAAGTTGCAAATTGTGTTCGACCTTATTTGTATTCAAGAGGAGGATGCTTTAAGCTAGCCGCAATTGGAAATAACTTCATTTATTCTTATTTCTCGTTTGATCTGTTTAGTAATAAGAAAAAAAGAAATATAAGATCGCATATATGTTGTACAGTAATAATGTATCAAATATAATGCATAGACTGTAGATCATATCGAAGGGCAATGGTCCCGAATCATGGCCATCCAAAAGATCCCATAATCGAAAGATCAACTTGATGGGGGATAAAGAGACCTCGAAGGTGGACCAACATTGAATAATTTTTTACTATTGCATTTGATTCATTTAAGGATGGCAAAGAGGTGGGTACGGAGCGAGTCAACTATTCTCATTCTCGATTCGTCCGAGTTTTTTTATTACTTTATCCCATCCTCATACCTGGTTAAAGCGGGATGTGATGGGGGCGGCGCGGCGCAGACCTATCCTATTTATCGTTGTATTTATTTTTTATCTTTATTATTTATTTTTTATGTCTTTATTTACTAAATATTATTACTTTTTTACTATTTTGTTAAAAACATTTTATGTTCTCTTTAAAAATAATAATAAATTATTTATTTTTGTTAGATAAAATACTTAAATTTTAAATTAACTTTAAACGGGACGGGTAGTGCGGGACCATGTTTCCCGTACCCGCCTCCGTATCCACTTTGGGGTAATGACTCTCGCCCCGTTCCCACCCCGTTTACTCGATTAGGCAGGGATTTGGGACGGACCTCGCGAATATCCGGTTAAATTGATTTTTTTGTCATCCATAGATTCATTCACCTAGCTAACATAGTCAAAACAGTGGAAAAAATGCACCGGTCTTCAATTTATTCCTCTAAATAGTGTGGTGGTTGTCCTTAACATTTAGAAATGAGCAAATCGATCTTTAACATTTCTTCCTACTTGCATTACGAGTCTCTAGTTATAATAAATGTTTAAAATTCTGTTAAATATCCATGCGATCCTCGCATATTCAACTCTAAGAAGTTAGATTTACTTTTTAACTTGGATCAATGTCTAGAAACTTAAAACGAGATACGTGACAATTTAATAAATGTTTAGACAGATGACGTCATTGAGTGTTTTTGTGAAACTATACGAAAGTTTGAAGATCAAACTGTTTATTTTTAAAGTTTAGGACCTACTTGCTATTGAAATAATATATTGAGGACTATTTGTGCTATTTTCTTAGAACATGTAGCCACTGTTTGGCGTAACTAAAATTCAAATTTTAGTAAATGTTGATAAAAATTGATGAAATGTGCGATTTAAAAAATAGATAAAAGTCTCGAGTTCATGTATAGTTAAAATTAACTTTTAACTTCAACTTGGATCTTCATCAAAATTTTAATTCAAACCAAACATAGCGTAATATTGTTGAGTAAAGTTGATAGTACATATAACTATGCCAGGAAGCTTAACAGATGATGACATTATGGGATTTAATGGACTGTTTTAAATGAGATTTGCTACATGTACATTTAGATTGACACGCTCCCCTCACAAGAAGGGGGGCCCACGATTATTTTAATCACCGTGGGCTCCTTTTGTGAGGTGAGTGTGCCCCGGAGTGTCACATTTAACATTTCTCGTTTTAAATATATTTGTTATGTAAAGCCAAATAAAATCTTGCCACTTAGCATCTTGTAAATCTGCCTTTACGGACAACTTTTCTATAGGACAAAAAGAGTGTTTGGTAAAGGAAATAATACCTTTTAACAAATCTTTCATTTTTCTTGACATGACTTCTACTATTTTCTTTTTCCTAGTTAAACATAAATTTTAGCTTAGTTTTCGCTTTAAATTAAGTGTCACTAGCTGGACAACTCTTACTTTTAAAGAAGGATTCTACTCAAATAATTTATAATGATAATATTGAAGCACACGCCTACTATTGGGATGCTTGTCCTCTGATGAAGCAATTCAAATATTTTGCAAATCGATCGCTATTAAAGGGAGTCTGTGGATTTCTTTTCTAGAAAGAAATTATTAGAATGATTATTTTTCAGTCTCACATTCTCGTTTCAAACTTACATTCTTGATAAAATGCTTAACCATTAATTTATAAATGCGCGCGCGCGCGCACACACGTTTCTTTACAAATCGGTTTTAAAAGTAAATTTTGTAAAAAATAATTAGAAGATTTTGAAATTCAATAAGATAAGATTTACAACATATTTCACGATGCTAAGGACATCTCCAATGACAAATAGGGTAAAAGCTACTCCAATGATACATCAAATATAGTGTAACGAATAGTGTTACATCAAATATAGAATTTTTCATTTAACCCCATCCTTATTTAATACTTCAATTGATTTATAATTATTTTAATATGATAGTTATTTTTATTTTAAAATTCTAATCAATTAATAAGTAATGATTATTTAAACAATAAATTAAATTGTTCATTAAAAAGTCAAAAGTTATAAATTTGTTAATTAATAAATTAGTACTAGAACAACATACGCATATTAAAAACGTAAGTTAAAGTAAAATATGACATTTAAATAATTGATCATATATATGATGAATATACTAATTTCGATAAATAAGTGACAAAACAAGTTGATATTCTCGTTATATGTAATTTTCCTTGCGCGTTCAATGTAGTTTTTGTAATTTGCGGTATTATGTTTAATGTCCTTTTCAATTTATTAATGAATGCAATATTTTACTTCATTAAATATAATTAACGACTTTTGTAATAATATAGAAGTTGTCTTAGACTCATTTTTTCAAAATTCATTTTCAACTACACATTCTCCAATAGAATAACATTACACGTAAATTCAAATTTTTTCCTTAATTTTTAACCATATATTCTCCATGAATTTACTATTCTAAAATACATTTTTTTTTCTCTAAATTGTGGCTCAAACAAATGCATAATTTGTAACATAAAATTTGAGATAAAATAAATCAAAATAAAATTTAGTGTAAATTAGTCTCCAATGGTCTGCGCCAAATTTGGTGTAACCGTTGGAGAGAAAAAATAAATAAAATTACAACAAATTTGCGGTAAAATTATACTAAATTTGGTGTAATCATTGAAAATGATCTTACGCATGCCATCAAAAGAATCAATTAAAAAATCAATTAACCAATCATTTAATTGCATGAGAGAACAAAACTCGTCGTGGAGAAAAAACAATTAAAAAATTACTTTTAAACACAGCTAAACATGTACATTTAAACGTGAATAAAAACGTTTGATACATTCACTTATTTGATTTCATTATTTTCAAAATATATTTTTCTCTATTTTTTTAACTACACATTTTTCAATAAAATAATATTACACATAAATTCAAAAATTTTTTCTAATTTTTTAATTATACATTTTTATGAAGTCACTATTTCAAAATATATTCTTAAAATAAAATAAGAAATAAATAGTTTTTTGTTTTCTTTTGTTTTGTTTTTTTTTTTTATCCTTTGTTTTTCTTCTCCACTTTCTCCCATGGAAGTTGTAATTTACACTCTGCACAAACTTATCAACAAACTACACACACACACACACACACAAAAATCCCGCCTCCGTCATCAACATCAACAAAACCACAATAAAACCCCTCACAAGATTCAACACTCAAATCACAACTCCTTCACACTCCAGCCATTAGAAACTCATTTTCCTCCCCCCATTTTTGACTCAAATACAATTCCACTCCACATTAAATATCTGTCCATTTTATCTTGTTTTTCAATGCATCCTTTATATATCGAGCACTAGCCACGGGGCTCTCAAGAAAGAAGAGGTTTTGAACTTTTATTTCTTATAATTTTCATCTTCAAGACAAATTTTTATTTTTTCAAATGTATTCTACAGTATTCTGGTGAAGCTTGTCGAATTTGGGAGCCCAAAACTTGAAGGTTTTCTCATCTGGGATTCTGAAATTCGTCGATATAAACACAAAGTTAGGACCTTTTTGCGAATTTGAAGTTGAAAGCTCTTCGAGAAGGTACCTTTTAAATTTTTAGATTGTTTGTATTTGTGGTTGTTAATGGTATATGTTTCCAGGTTTGACGATGGTTAGTTCCTGATAAGCTTTGTCTTCACTGTTTCTTTTGTATATTTCGAGAACTTGATTTTGTAAGGTATTCAAGTTTGCATATAAAAATTCAAGATTGAGTGGATAATTTAGAGCACCTTTTGAAGTGGGTAAAAGAATTACTTTATATGCTTTATTGTCATTCAGTAAATTTGTTTTCATCCAAGTGATAGTGAAGTTGCATATGTTTTTTTCAAATAAAGTATCAAAGGAATGTGCTGCATTCGTGCTAAAATGTTTCTATACATGTAAAATTATGGGTGTCATGTCGGTTAATTTTATTTTATTTTTATTTTTTTCCTGTTAAAATCATGCAAACAAGTTTTCAAATTATGACTCTTATTCTGGTGTTTTGGAACTTTTGCAATTAGGATTGCTATTTCAATTCTTGTCGCCACTGTGACCCTATTACAACTTAGGATTGCGACCATCTCAACATACCATTATCATCAAATGAATTTGAGTTATAAAGTATGAACTACCCCCTTGCTGTTGCCACACCTCCTAAAAAGAGTTTCCCTTGGACTACGAATGGGAAAGGATGAAAGCGAGTCAGTATGCTAATACTACTTTTTACTGATCCNGATGAAAGCGAGTCAGTATGCTAATACTACTTTTTACTGATCCTGGCTTATCATAAGCCTATCAAAGCTCTTGCTCAGCAGCATTAACAACTATCAAGCTCACTTTAATGTTGATTTTGGATATACGTGGAGCCTAATTCTAATGCTCTTACTCACTCAAGCAATTTTCTTTCGTTATAGGGGCATACTGCGTATTCAGATTCTGCATTAGGTCGCTCTAATTTCTTACAATATATATCTAACTTGAGGGGACCATTTCTGACAGATACACTGACGAGAGGCGTGATATCTCCATTTAGTGAACACCTAAGTACACAAATGGATATAGCTCTCTCATTAAGGATGAACCACTATAAACCTGTGTGTTTGCTATTAAAAAAAACAGTGCTATTGTAAGTGGGACACAATGATTTGGGTAGTGTAGAAATTGGATAATTGCTAATAACCTAGGAGTAATGCTGTTTATGATTGATATGATAGTACCATCTTGATGTAAATTAACAATGAGAAGATTTTGACTATATTTTTTACCATTTAAGCATCCTGTTCCTCAACTTGTGATGTTAAATATAACTTGCTTGATGCTGATGAATCTCGTATACTTATCCGTTTGTGGTTGTCTACTTGATTGCGTGCATTTAGCCCTATATTATTTTGGTAGGCATGAAGCTTTCGAGTCTTCCTGGTTTATGCTGAAATGACGTTCATGAAGAATATGCTGCAATTCTTTCTGTACGAGACACGCTTAGTAAGTCAATCAATCAAATCTCCACACGCATGCAAACTAATATGTACTTTTCGCATAACCTGTCCCTCTTCCTTTTCCACTTCTCAAGTAATTGTTTGACTTCTTGTTGGACAAAATGATTAATCCATTGATATGGTGGTTCTTTTGACCCGAGAATGTTTCTGTTGATGCCACAGAGAAACTTGCAGTGTATATGAATAGTTTTATCATGTTGCAGTTACAAAGCTATTATAAAAAATTAATATTTGTATCAATTTTGTCACAGTATCTCCTTGATACATGACCTGATTTGCACTAATATCTGTGAACACAAAGAATCCACTGTTTTTCTTGATCACACGAACTGAAAAGGGATCCATGGTATTGTGACTTATTCCTCATTCTTCCGGAGTCTGAATTTGTTAAGTTGGTTCAAGATGGCCTTGACTTTGAAAGGGTAGACAGGCTGCTTCCAAATAACAAAAAATATTTAACAAATTTTCTTTCCAGGTGAAGAAGTACTTCAGTTATTTGTGGATTATTTTTTTAGAAGCTAAGACCTTGTTGAACCCGACAGGTGTGACATCGGAGAGTATCATGGAGAACTGCTTTCAGCCAGCATTTTGCTAAAATGAAGAACACACAGGTTTACATTCTAACTTGTAAAGATCCATTTATTTTTCATTTACAAGGGGAAAAAACACTCTCTTTCTGAGAGTTGTTTGGTTTTGTTCGTTTTTGTTCATGTGATAACCTTGGAGTTACTTCACAGTAACTTTTATGATATGTTTTGGGTTGTTTTTCTCCTATGCAGTTCAGCCAAGTAATCTTTCCCTGAATAATATGACCTGTATTTTGTATAAACTAACCTTTAAGCTTCTGTTGGTCCTTTGATAAGTGAGGGGAGGGAAAAGGAAAAGGAAAGTGTACAAGAATTGATCTTCCTGCTTTTCCTCTCCTTTGAAAATAGATATCAAATATTAATATTTCTAGATATAGTTGAACATTGTTATACATGCAAGGAAAATATGTATACATTTTTACGTTTCTCCCTTTTATGTTGTGTTTTAATAGAATAAAAAAATAAAAAATAAAATTCTTTGACATCTTCCTTCAATTTTCTTGCTGAAATCCAGTTCCAAAAGAGCCTTACTTTGTCAAGACATTTAGTTGCTATAATGTAGCTATAAAAATCGCATTCAAACTTGAAAAAGTTCACCTGAATTGAATATGTACATGCTATGAGTAGTCTTTCATATTTAATCATTTTCTACTTGATTTGAAACATTTCTATCTTAGTTTTACTAACTCGAAGAACCATTTTTACAGGATCCACAGAACACACTTGATATAAAGCCTAGCACTCAGGTTTCTCATGAGTCCCAAAGTGAACGACAAAATAATGATGCTAAGATTCCTTTACCAGAATCTGGTTCATTTTCAGCATCAAGCAATGATAACAGAAAAGTTTCACGCGAAGACATTGAACTGGTAAGGCAATTGATACTTTACTTCCTTTAGTATTCTTTCTGGGATCATATAATGAATTTAACCTGCAAAGCTGTAACTTGATTTATCATCGTAATCTGCTGTAGGTCCAGAATTTGATAGAACGATGTCTGCAATTGTATATGAATAAAGATGAGGTGGTAAAGACCCTGTTGAATCGTGCCAGGATAGATCCTGGGTTTACGACATTGGGTAGGTATTATCAAATAATCGAATGAAGTTTTCCATATCATTGCCATTTGTCTATTATCACTAGTAGCTGACGATCTCATTATAATCCAATTACCACGCTAAAGCTTATGTGTTTTCTGTTGCTTTCTGATCCCTGTTCTCTCTTAACACAGTGTGGCAGAAATTAGAAGAAGAGAATCCCGAGTTTTTCAGGGCTTACTACATAAGGCTTAAATTGAAAAAACAAATAATCTTGTTTAATCACTTGCTAGAACATCAGCATCATCTAATGAAATATCCAATGCCTACGAAGGTTTCTTTGGCTCCAATGCACAATGGAATTCATTCAATGCCAGGTACATAATTTCCATTTGACAGTTACACACAAATTCTCATGTTGACATGTGTCGGTTTGTATGTTATGTTTCTAAATTGTTGGTCTTCATAAATCTATATTAACTTTATGGTTCTATTGAGAGAGTCGAATTGAAGGTTGCATATATAAGGTCTTTTCTCTACCCAAATCTTTTTCAGTTATTGTTTTTGAAACGGTAAGCTTTGACACGAGGCGTAGAAAATAGGAAATCATTTGATGCCAAGGTCATGGTTTTTACAGCTGAACTTGACATGGAACCAACTACTCGTGCTTTTTTGGCAATCATGGTCATAGAAATGCCATCTTGTGCTCTCTCTCTCTCTCTCTCTCTCTCTCTCTCACTCTCTCTCTCGCTCTCCCTCCCCCTCTTCCAATCCCTTCCTTCTCTCCCTCGGCTAATTGAAGAAAAAAATAGTGGAATGAGGTCAATGAAGGTCTAAAATTTATGTAACTATTATGCATATTGAACTCAATGATTTATGTCATATATCATCCTTATTCAATGCCACTTGTTTTTAGTGCAGTTAATAACTTACCCATGGGATACCCTGTCATACAACAGCCTCCAGTTCCCGCTACAGGGCAAGCTCACATTGATTCTATGGGATATTCTACATCTGGTTTGCATGTTGTTAATGGAGTTCCTGCTCCAGGCAATTTCCATCCAATGCAGATGAATTCTGGGAATGAGTGAGAATTGTTTTCAGTTTGGCATTGCTTTTCCTCTGCTTTTCCACTTGATATCTGAAATTTGACAGCAATACTTGTTTCTTTTTCCATCTAATTCCCTAAACTTCTTCTATTATTATTCCTATCACATCATGTTTGTCTATATAGGGAAGTAATTCTGACTCCTATGGTTTATAGCATTACTTGAAGCCTTGACGGATACTAATCATTTGCACACTAACTCTTCTTCTAACTGTTGTTATTTTTCTTCTCTCAGCAGTATGGTGATTGATACCAATGCAGCTAATCTGTCTCCCGCTATGCCACCTAACAATGCCATGTCCTCCATGTCAGATATGCTTGTGAGCCCCACATCAGCAGCGTCTAGTGGTCATTTCTCCTTCAGTGCATCAGAGATATCAGGCATGGGAGTCGACACATTAGGCCTTGACACAGCATTTACATCTGATGTGGCAACTTCAGTAGGACTGCAGTTACCACCAGAAAATGGTGATGGGAATTCTAGAGACTCCCTCGGATCCTTTGCTCAGATTCCTTGGAATTTCAGTTTTTCGGACCTAACAGCGGATTTATCGAACATAGGAGGTATCTTTTCAAACAAAATCTGATCTAGGTCATGTGCCATTTTTATGCACATTGCTGTGTATTATTTGACCATGACTTGGTTCCAATTTGTCGTATGTGTAAAAAATACAAGGCATAGTAGAAGTTGGTAGCAAACTGCATATTTTTCTTGAAGAGCTGTTGGGAAATACTTGTTAGTTCTGGATTACAAATGATATTATCACAGCTCCAAAAGTAAATTTTAGATAAGCATTGCCAGAAGAAAGTTGGTTTTTGGGAGAATTGCTAATGGAAAAGAAACTTAAATCGGCTACAGGATTGACACTGTTTTGCTTTCGTTTTAGTTGCACAATAGACCATGCTATAATTATTTGATGAACTCCTAATTTTACTGTAAACAGAGATACATAGAATAATCAAGGAAGAAAAATCATTCTGAAATCCTAAAATATGGGGTGGTCATAATATGTGTACCACATTGCAAGTCCAATGACAAACATTTATCTTCTATTTATTGTCTTACACATGACAGATCTCGACCCTTGAAAGGGTAGTCTCGGTTGAATCCTCGTAAATGGCATTTTCCTTAGATATAGTAGTCCTAGATGCAGAAGAAAGAGTTCGGGTAAAACTAAATACAGGACCTGAGAAATGCATTCAATCATCTTTCACGGAAATGAGCCTAACATAGTAAGGCTAATTTTTGTTGAATAAATATATAGCTGTTTTTATGGTAGAAAGATTTGTGGTTAATCACTTCAGATTATATCCTATAGTAGTGCTGTGTAGCTGCTTTCATACAACTATTAATTCATGTAAACTATTGCCTTTGTTCTTTATTTCCATTCCTTCCCCTTTTAGATGCCAATGCCAAGTTTGTTGAGATTAAGACTTCGCTCTCCTTTAGATGTAATTGATGATTCATGTTGCTTCAAAAAATTTCAGATCTAGGAGCTCTTGGAAACTACGACGGTTCACCCTTTTTGCCTTCTGATTCAGATATTTTACTCGATTCTCCAGAGCCTGAAGATATTGGTAAGAAATAAACAACTCTTTTCCTTGCATTCTTTTTATTGAAATCGGTGAAGTTTGAGAACATAAAAACTCATGACATTCAAATGAATTTCTTGATATGCTATGTACTCACTGAAATTCTTATGTGAAGCACTTTTTGCATAAAAAAATGCCACTTCTGTTATTTGTACATTCTTATGAAACTAATTTTTGCTTAAGAATAATTGTTGCTTCCACTAATAACTGTTCATTCATGAGAGGAGGCTTGATGCCAGAAACGAACCCTAGGGCCTTTAAGCTCTTAACTTCTATAATTGTGTTTTCAAAACACTTAAAATGTATAGCCAAGACCATTTAGTCCCTAGGCTCATTCTTCAAGTTTTTTGCAGTAAAATGAGAATGATCCAAAAGAAATTTGGTTAAATTTAATTTTCCCTTTCTCCAATCTCCAGTTGCCCACGAAAAACTGGATTCATTTGAAACCAGCTAAGCATTAATACTTCAATTTTTGAAGAACTCAATGATGACATAATCCAATATGTGAAGACGGATAGACTACAAAAGTTAAGTTGAGGGCAGTCCTAAAGTTAATAAAAAGGCTTGAATTTCAATGAAAGCATTGACACGTGCCTTAAATAAATATGTGGTAAACCAATTCCCAGAAACAGGTGATGTCGCTGATCGCAGCACCACTCACTTCAACAAGACCCTAGTCTACTGTTGTTGTAATAATACTTGTGCAATGTACGTAACACAATAACTTATTGATGCTTTCCAGAAAATGTTGTTACTGTTGCTCATAGCTGTGGCTTGACTTTGTTTCAGTTGAGGATTTCTTTGTTGATTCTGTTCCTGGCCCACCACGCCTACCATCTGATGAGGAATCCTAGCATAACAACAAAAACTCAGCCTTATTCTCGATAAATTTGGGGTCAGCTGCATGAATCATTTTCTGCCGTACCTTTTTGTTTAGAACAAGTTAATTCTGAACTACCACAAGCCAAGTTAAGAGGACAAATCCTTGTACACCATTCTATTTTGTTCGTTGCTAGATTGACGGGGATTTAAAGAAACTAAACCAAGTTAAGAGACGTTGAAGCATGAGGTGAAATAGTCTTGAACTTGGGAGTTTAGACTAGGATGAGGTTCTATTGAAGACAAAGCTTATCTAAAGCTTATGGGTTGACAAATTTAGGCGTCACAGCTTTTGGGTTAGTAGCTGGCTCTTTTCTGTGGAAGCTGTTGTGTTATAGTAGTTCCCTTTTTTGTAATCCTATTTTGACGATGGCAATTGAACATGATAATCTCCAAGGGTGAGATCTTTTCGTGTTATGTTTTGTTGACAAAATAATATTTTTATATTTCAGACGTTTTGTCATTTCAGTTTAATATGCACATGTACATAAAAATTATGTAAATTCATAATTTAATAGCTAATACAAGTTGATAAAGGTTTAATGCCATGACAAATATGCTGTGAGGTCTAACATGATCAAATTCATGAATTTCAGTATCTTTTAAATTATTGCAAAGTTCTATTTGTCAAATCGATAAACTTGTGGCTTCATACTTTGAACAGAAGGCTGTCCCGAGCTTTATGTGCAGGACATAATGTTGCTCGAGGTTATACTATAAAAGACCAAGTACAAGCCTAAACATAGGGAAAAATGTAATCCAAATAATGAAATTACAGCAATAAACCAGAACATTATCGAATATTTAGCTGGTGACAGCAACATAGTGGGCAATTCTTCTGATGAAGGGATGGATATGAGGCCCTCAGATTGCTTATTTGCTGGTTTTGTACATATCTTCAACGACATTCTGCAGTTCAACATTCATCTGAGAGTCAGCTATAGACATTTTTCTACACCAAATATTTTTAGTATCCCACAAGACAGATTTTGGATTCAATTCTTGTTATCTATTTATGAAAAATATGTACATGTTAGACATCTGATGAAAAAAGAATTTGTTTTGAAGATCAAAATAAATAAATAAATAGATGTGTTCCTTATATAACAGCTTAATTTTCTAGATGAGAATGTGTAACACAAACCTTGTAATATTTGAAAAATTGGGCTCTCTTCTTCTTGTACGTCGGCGTCAGAAGATCGCGTTCCATGTCAAATGGTGTTGGGTCAAGGTGGACATCTTTGACAAACTCAAATCCCTTCAACTGTTAACAGAACCAATAACTTAATCATCATTCAAATTTTAGGCCATTATTGGTACTAGAAAAATTGACTCCAATCTTTGTTTTTCTCTTTTATACTATTTCTCTTATTGATCGGGTTTGCTTTAACAACCACATACGATGTGCCAAGCAATACGGGAGAAAAATTGTACACTGAGAGAATTTATTAGAAACCGCAGCAAACCTTCTTTTCTTTACCGATCTTGTTCAGTTCTCCAAGAATATATGCTTTTGCTTTTGGATTTTCACATAAGCAATTGAAATCTCCAGCAATTCCATTAGCTTCAGCCCAATGTTCAAGAGCTTCCATACTTGGGTTGACAACTGCAACAAGAAATGACTCATAGCTATTGCCATAGATCCATATCTGATACATGGGCAGAAGAATTCCTTCAGATATTGAAATGAAAGTGGACACAAGTAGCAATAAAACAACTAAAAACAAAAAGCTAAGCTTCTTTCTCAAATAAATTTGAAATCGGCTACATCAATCATATTCCACTACTCAGTTTGGTTCATTGCCAAATCTAATGAAAAATGTAAGAATAAAAATCAGAAGGAAGCTACATTGCAGCAATACCTTTCCCAAGTATATATTATAGAATGAAATAACACGTTATGAAGGTATTTCAAGTTGTTCCAAAGGAGAAAAGAAACACACCGCGTCAATATTATATGCAAGAGAGTAAATGCTCTCCAGATTCTCAACCGATATGTATTCTCCTTGGGAAAGCTTGAAAATGTTTTTCTTGCGATCAATTATCTTCAAGCTCCCATCGGGCTGCCATTCACCAACATCCCCTGTTGCAAGTCTAGCGTGAGCAATGAAACAAGTGAAGAGAACGATGGGATCCAAGAAATAATTTTTTGATCAAATAAAATGAAAATAAGTAGGCTAAGAATTACTTTCAGAGTAGCATTGTATGGAAATAAGTAAGCTAAGAGTTACCTGTATGGAACCATCCATCAACGAGAACCTCTTTGGTGAGATCTTCCCGCTTGTAGTATCCTGTGAACAAGCACTTCCCCCTAATACATATTTCTCCACGAGGAGTACTTGCAAGGGCGTCGTACCCCATTTCAGGAACAGATTCCAGGCACACATCTACAACTGGCAATGGCTGGCCAACTGTACCAATCATGGACATTTCATCTGGTCGTGCAACAAACGATCCAGCACAGGTTTCTGTTAGACCTACAAAGCAAAGTGGAAAATTATCGTTTCAATTTTAGAATGCCGTAAGTGAACCATTTGTTGCTCCATTGAATAGATGATATGGTAGAGAGTAATAGTAAACTTCATCTCCCACATCATCAACAACTGATGAAGATTGATACGAATTAAATTTGAAAGATATAGTACGTACCATATCCTTGAAGAACATGAGCACATGTCACAACTCGTAAAAATGTTTCCACATTGGAAGAAAGTGGTGCTGCTCCAGAAAGGATAAGACGTAATTTCCCTCCTAGACCTTCTTTCACCTTTATATACAAACAATTATAAATTAAAAGGTCATAAATTCAGTAGAGACCTTCTTGATATAATTGTTCGAAAGTTTACCAAAAGAGAAGAACAATAAGCACAGATGAAACCAGCTATTCTTCAGTACCTTGCTAAAAACAATTTTGTCGAATACTGGAGCTGCTTCTACATGCTTATAGCCTTTACTCATGTTTCGCAGTTTGCTGCAAATTTGAAAGATTTTGATGAATACAGATTGAGAAATGCACTCCAACTGCATGCTGGCAGTAATAAGGTGCAGAAGTAGAACTCTGGAGTGCATAATGTGCATTCGTTGTCACAGTCCTAAACTATTTTCGGTAATAAGATAGTTTTAAAGACAAGGTACCTTTTAAATACAGGGAAGAGTGAATCACTTACTAGGAATAAGCAAGGTTGAACAGTGCATGTTTGATGACCCCTGTCGAAGAAATCTTTTCTACCAAACCTGAAAATTTCGGAAGTTATAAAATTGAGCTAAAAAATTAATATACCATATCTGGAATAATGTTTACTTCTTTTTGTTCTTTTTTTTTTTTTTTTGCTGGGAGGTATGGTTACACACAATTCTCCGAAAACTTCAACTTCCATCCTAACAAAACTGTTTTAAACTTAAATTTGTGAAGCTCCTAGACTTCTTTTGTCCCTTTTTGTGTCAATTTTCTTTTTTCTTCTGTTTCGGTGTGCGGAATTTGTTTTACTTAGTCTGTGTCGGGGTGGGGGCTTGATGTTTTCATGAAATCTCTGAAAAGCCACTGCATAAAAATTAACGTAAAACCTGAATATATCCTGTCCAACACACGAGGAACAGCACACAGTACAGTTGGTTTTAACTCTTTGATATCGTCAATCAACTGTTTAATGTCCTGAAGATCCAAATTTAAACATTATGTTGTATTGTCTGTTGGGATGTTAAAATTATTAAGCAACAACAATCAACACTTACCTTATGCCAAAATCCGATTGAGGCACCTTTTGAGATAAAGAGTTCCTCAATGACTCGATCAAATATGTGAGCTAAAGGGAGATAGGACAAATATACATCCGTCTCACTGAACTGTCAATGATAATACAACACACATTTCAAACCAAATATTCACCAACTAGATGCAAGAATATTTAAGAGAAAAATTTCTAGCTCACCTCTTCGTTCATGCTCTCTAGATGGTGATTCACTCCAGAAACGATAGAAAGGATACTCTCATTGGAAATCATTACTCCTTTTGGATCACCTGTCGTTCCACTTGTGTACATTATTGTGCAGATATCTGTCGTCTTCTTTATTGGAATATCAAATTGCTTGTTCAATCCCTGCAGGAAAATATGGACATTTAAAGGAGATATCAGAGTTGGACTGAATCACTAATGTTAATAGATTGTGTCCACGATAATTTTGTGAAGCAATTAAAATCTTTCGTGTCACTGGATGTTAATTTACTTGTATTGCAGATAATCGTCAATATTGCCCATGTGTGGCTAATGTTTATAAACGGTCAAAATATCCACATATATTTCGTAAGACCCATAAGCAATACTCACTTAGTCACCATTCATTCCCATCTATTTACAGTTTAAACCATTTATAGGCACTTCTCAAATAAGCTTATCAAGTTCAAACCTTCTCGTACCTATTTATCCCATATCCAAAACTGAAAGTTTCTTTATTAAAAATGACACAGAACTGTAGACAGGAGCATAAGTCCCCCTCGATGGATCCAGGAATTAGATAACACAGGTGAAGCAGAATCCTAATCCCATTGGAAATAGTAAAATGAACTCCCTGAACGTGTCTTCCGTTTAAGTAGGCAAACAACTTGAAGGTAATGCTAGTATTTATAAGTAGCTTACCAGAAGCAAAAAGTCATTCCAAGAATATATTCTTACACCAAAATTTCCAGCCGCCGCCTTCTGTTCGAAAGTAACATTTCCAAAGCTTACAAGAGCTGTATATATAACAGAGGATAACCTTAGAAACTTAATTGGTTCTTCATATCAATTTACATAAGTGCATCTGTACATGGCAATATGCTCTTACTTTTCAAGTATTTTTTGGTGTTGGGAAATGTTTTCAACACCTATGGCAATAAAAAGTGAGAAAGTCAGTCAGCAGAAAAGGCAAAATGGTAACGTGGGTATGTAGGAGAAAAAGAAAAGAACAACAGAATGCTGCGATCCTGTAAAAGTTCGTTACCTCTGAAATCTTGTTTTCCTCTACGAATACTAATGAAATCTCCGCATGACAGATGATATATTCAACGGCACCAGCACCTAAAACCACAACCAAAAGGTTATGGATATCATAATCCCCATATAGGGAAAGAGGAGAGGTGGATAAATGGACTTGCCTAAAGTATCATATA
Organism: Fraxinus anomala; assembly: GCA_903798345.1. Taxonomy (NCBI): domain Eukaryota; kingdom Viridiplantae; phylum Streptophyta; class Magnoliopsida; order Lamiales; family Oleaceae; genus Fraxinus; species Fraxinus anomala. The sequence goes on from CAIGRN010026690.1 coordinate 22,309, forward strand.
GTGGAACACAATAAAGACCATGAGCATTGCAAGCCTGCGTAGTAAAACAATTAATTTACTTTTCTAATCGAGGAGTATGTAACAAACAAAGAACCAAAGAAATCACAGTTTCCTCGGGAATTCTCCTTACTATATATTCAGTTACTTTGCAATTATGTATTTTGCATCACCATTGAAAATTGAAGACTTTCGATCAACACTTACCTGCATACTTATAACCCAGTTCGAGCAATTGGCACCATAGATTCCACATCTACCTCCCTACACGAGCACATGGATCGTAATTTGTCAAACTTTTAAAACATAAGTTACATGCACGGAAACCGCATTTCCTTAAAATAGGATCAGAAACAAATGCAAATGGAATGAAAACTAAACTTTCAGATAATGTGATTCAACACAATGTAAGCCTCACCGCCCTCTATTGCCTTTAATCTACACTTGAGATGCATACTGAAGACTAAATTTAAGCTAATATTTGCTTTTAGACGAGGCAATTTAATAGAATTGAATCAAGAAAACTAAAATCTTACCTGTTCAACACCACAACTGCGAAGGGAGACTCCAACTTGTAAAACTAAATCATGAACTTCTTTGTAAGTTAACCACACATATTCACCAGTCTGCAAATACTCCAATATGCAAAAAACATAATTAAATAGTAAAATTTAGTATATTTCAAAAGTGTAATAAAAATACTAATCAAACATACCTTCCCATTGACAGTTTCACGCTCACCAAGCATTCGGTTATTCGGATATTTCTTTACAGATTCACTGCAATAATGGAGCCAAAAATAATGTAATAGTGCAAATCTGTAAGTAATATCAACTTTAAATGTTGAAAATAGTTTGCTAGTTAAGCAATTATTTAATCAGAGTTCAATTTATAATATGCATCATATGCATGGATGCATAGAGAGAATCAAATGCAGAAAACCTGCTAATTGGTGGCCCGAACTAGGATCCGACCATTGTCTCGACTCCTAGTCGACCAGTTAGACCCCAACCAGAAACCATGTAAGTTCTATGCAATTTCTGATGACCCAACCCGCTTACATATCCTTCCGAAAATTTTCAAGACTTCTTCAAGCTGGTACTATTAAACTATGACACTAAAATTGAAATGTTTAAACTCTTACCATTCTTGATTCTAATGCTAACAAACTTCTCAATTTTATGAGTATTAAATAGTATCTTATCATCACGTCACTTTTCTCTACTTTTTAACGACACAATCAGCTAAAAAACACTTTTCAAAGAATCTTTATCGAACAAGCGCTAAATTAGGTCGACGCAGTTTCAAAGAAAACTCACCTAAACATATCCCAGCAACTCTGAAGACCTTGATCCAGTGGCCTAAATCCATCCTTCGCCAGCACATTTCTGTAAACTGGTCCAACAGATGGTCTCCCATCTTGGGTTTCTTTTGCCTTTTCAATCTCCACTATCAACTTCTTTTCTGCCATATTCTATATGTATTTTCAGATGCAACTTTTAATGCTTTTTGCAGCTGCATGTATTTAAAGAGAGAGATGACGTAGTAACTTCTGTAAACTCCAAATTTGGTGACCAAATTCATCTGACATAAATATATATGTTCATTTTCTTAACCAACACCACCTAACGCTCTCATTCACTCTAGTTTGAATTTCAGATATAAGAAACACTTCTCTGCCTTGTGCTTACGTGCAAGCAATCAAATGTGGCTGATGTTAATTTGATAGATTTACGAGGTTTTTGCTAACCTTTCTCCGTGAATATTGTTAAATCGCCTCGTATAAAAGTTTTTTAAATATTTTGTGAGGTTTAAAAGTTTAAGTTGTAAGAAAATGAACGGATTGTTTTTAGTTTTATTGTGCGCAAATAATTTTTTTTTTTTTCATTTAACATTTTTTCTTAAATAGATGACATTAAAACTTGAACAAGAAATAAATGGAATCATATACGTGCTTTTTTTTCTTAAGAGAATTTGAATCACTTTTCTATATATTATTCCAGAGAATTCAGTTCATAAGTTACAAATAAATATGAAAAAAAGTATGGATAAATTGCAATTTAATGTCCAACTCTTCACGAAAGTTGCAATTCTGTTGACCAATTTTTTGTCGCATTTTCATTCTTGACATTTAATAATTTAGGGTGTGTTTTGAGCCACATTATTTTGGAAGAATGTATTCTGGAATAGTAGATAGATGAAGAATGTGTGGTTGAAAAAAAAGAAAATTCATTGATGTGATAGAAAATAATATTTTATTGAAGAATGTGTGATTGAAAATAAGTAGAAAAATAAGAATGAAAAAAATAATGTATACCAAACAGGGACTTAACATTCAATCTCTCTTCACGGCTTCTGTTAGTTTTTGCCATTAACTTAGTTATGTGACCTACAGATGCCCTTTTAATTTAAGTTTTTGACACGATGAATTAAAAAATGTTGAATACGACAAATAAACAAATTTGTCACACGTATCTCTTCTTTAATCCTATCCAGTCTTTCCCAAACCAATATATTGATCATTTTATTCACTAATCCTCTTTCAATGATGTTGCTTTTTTGGTCAACGGTTAAATCCTCCGTGATTCACATATAGGAAATTAGAGAACAAAAATGCAGAAATTTTCAATCATATGGAGAGTCAGGACTTTGACTTCTACATCCCCTCCAAACTCCCTGCTGAATATGAACTAAAATATAAATTAATGGAAAAGAAGAAAGACTTGGAATGCAATGAACTCACAATTCCATACATTCTGAAGTTCCAGAGAAAAGTATTTTGAAAGCATTACAAACGATAGCTATGAAATGAACTGGTGTTGACTCTAAATCTCTAATTATGTACTTATTTACACATCAGTATGTTACAAGCACGTATCTTTTACTATGGGTATCAAGCATTTGAAGAATGTAACTTGGAATCAGTTGGTCGCTTACTGTTCTGCAAGCCTGCGCCCGATGCTCCCAGTGTGAGACGAGACCGATGCATTTAGAGGCTGGAAATTGGTATTCCCTACAAACCAGTAGAGAGCCCATTTCAAATTGCAGAGTGTGTACTTGAGAGCTTTTGTCCAATTTTCCTGTTTATTGAAGCTTTGTGTAATAGAGTAATTTTCGACCTTGTCATTTTCAATCCTGCAAATACGTGTAATAATGTCAGAAGCCAATGACGAATATTATAATGCAATATATACCAGATTAACACAATGGCATATTTGGTACACTGGACTATATTATAGATCTTTAGTGTCTTTTCATTTTCTATTACTATCCAGCCATACCAATCATCGGTATATAAGTTTTGAGCTCTGCATTAAGCAAGCAAAACCAGCTTTTAGGACATAATGGACATTCAAAACAATTCCTACACATATCAGTGCAAAAATTCGACAGAAAAAATCTTTCATACATTCTGACTACAAGAGTCCAGTGTCGCCCTGATGCACACTCAAGCCTCGACTTACTTTACTAGACAAGAACCTGTGGGATTCTCCAATTCCATTGCCTTAGGTGGGGCATGTTGGCTTCTCAAGTAACATATCTACAGATCCACTTTTAGCTCCCCAAAAAGTCTCAATCTTCTGCTACTTTATTCTCTAGAACAATCACTTCAATTCAAAATGACCTCCAGATGGAGAAGTAAAATTCTCGAGGAAATCTGTCAATTTCATTTTGTGTACGTGATCTGCATATCTTGTCTGAGTAAGGACAAAAACACCAACACACCATAGAACCATGCAAAGTACTGTCCAGCATGGTCCATCATTTATGATCTTTACACAGTTGCATTACTTGTTTCCGTTAAGTTTTCTTGGTCAACTTAACTTTTTTACAGAATATATTTATTTTGGTTTTTTCAGTAATTTCAAATTATCAACTTTCAAACAATAGTTTTCCAGTTCAAAATTTCCACACTTTCCAAACATTGTTTCTTAACATCAAGTAACTTAAAGATCGATTTACTTAAAAAAAGGTCACATTATCCTGAAAATTCGACGAGTGAGAATAGAAGTGGGAGAGAGAAAACTTAGCATAACAAAAAAAAAAACACCTTAGAAAGCTTATAATGGCTACAACATAGAATTATGAAATTTCATTAGACAATTATATCTCCATCAAATCATTCCATGAAATAAGATGCACACAATCGCTTACTTGTACGGAAGCTTAAAACATTTCTCAGGAGAAACGTTGTTTTCTACGTCCTTTGCCTTTGCAAACTCAGCAAACTCCTTCAGGGAGGTTAAGAACAATGTCATCGCTTTGTCATAGCGAGTACTCCAAAACAGATTGACTGGACCAAAGCTGAGAAAACTCACATTAGCTGACTAGAATGATCAGAAGATGACAAAGTGCAGAATTTAAAGAAAATAAATTATTCAGATACACAGATTACAGATGATCAAGTATATATTACAAGAGCAAGGAACCCATAAAATGGCTGGGATGAGGAGCAATAGGTGAACAGAAAAAGAAGAATCTGCTTAGCCAAAAAGAAGATTTGGGATTGAAGGGGGGTCAAGTTTGTTCAATAACTCCAAACAGCCAGAGAACATGTTAATTGAAAACATATTTTAGGAAAATAATAGTAGTTTAGATTTCATTAGTTCTGATGTGATTATATTTGTTTTGATGAGATTAGATACATTAATAGACTTTCAGTTTGCATATTGATAACAATTACAATTAGACCGAATTTTTCCTCCCCCCGAAATCTCTCTTCTATGAGCAAAGAAGATGGGGTGGGGGGGCAGATTGGATACAAACAGAACCTTTGGAATCAGTCCCCAAAGCAGCAAAACCTTATTTAAGAATTAACCCACCAACACAGAAACATAGGGGAAAAAAGTAAAAACCACACATAATGGCACAATGGTAGACGTTCGGACAAGCTATGTTCAGTTCAAAAAGAACAGGTCCTTGATCCTCGATGACCCACATAAAGAACAAAGAAATAAGAAAATTTGCATGTCATTCTAAAAAAGAGACTAATGAAATTCGAAATTCAGCTTACAGTTCATAAGTATTGCCGCTGCTATCCATTATGCGAGGATAACTTCCCATGGGAATAATTTTAATTTGATATCTGGATAACAGCAAATTAAGGGCACAACAATTCACAGAGACAGTAACATGGTTCATTTGCAGGAATTTCAGGATTCTACATTTCCATTCCCGGCAACAAAATACAAATCCCATATCATCACTGCTTCAATACTGGAAATAAAATACAGTAAGAAACCAAGGGAAGGAACAGAAAATATAAAAGCTTTCGTCAAGTTCCAGTAATGTCAACTAGTGGAAGCAAGGAAAACAATTCGTGCTGATTATTGTCAAAATGACATTAAAAAATTTAAGAATGAACACCTCTTCTAATATTACATCAATTTGACAAGGCTAAAGAGAGAATTCCAAATGGCAACCAAGTTTTAAGACCTGATCTGGGGACTAAACCGACTTATTGACTTCACCACCATGCCTTAAAAAATCATGGTAAACTAATTTCTTCAGTTGTAAAAATATATTTTATGTTGGTTTCTGACAGCGATTGATGATGGTGCCTTAAAAATCATGGTAAACTAGTTTCTTCAATGGTAAAAATATAGGGATGTGCTTGGTGTACATAATATATGTACATAGGGGTGTTTATACCCCTCACATTAAGAAACTAGTTTACCATAATATATGTACATAGGGGTATCCATACCCCTCACATGGCCTTAAAAACCATGGTAAACTAGTTTCTTAATGTGAGGGATATGGACACCCCTATGTACATATATTATGTACACCAAGCATTTTTCAAAAATATATTTTATGCTGGTTTCTGACAGCGATTGATGTTCCAGTGTTTTTCTTCCCCATATCATAAACTTCATTGTTTAATTAAGTTTTTTACACCATTATTAACTCTTTGTAGTCCAATATCATGAAATCCTTAGCATGAGTCCAGGAACACATACCATCAACAAAGTGAAGAAGATATTATATAAATATAGAGATACTAAGCAGGTTAAACATTTTTACCTCAGGAAACTAACACTACTCGCAGTAGCGGATTTAACATAAAGCCTGAGAATAAGGCATGTGAAATTATAGAAGATTCTTTTTTTTATTATTGTTTATTTGAACTGCTTCATAAATTTATAGAAGGATACTGAAACTTTGGCCTGAAATATTGAGACATCGTATGGAGGAGAAGGCAAGCTTGGCCCCATGCAGCATTTATCTCATCCCATTCAACCTAAGAATAAGCATAAAAAGTGAGGATTTCAATCAAAATCGGTTCTTCATAAATGTGCAATAACATAAATGCAGAGAAGTTCTTCACCCCCCCTTGAATCCATGTTTTGTTTAAAGAGAAAGCAGGGTCTGAAAAAGCTTTAATCATATAGATTCGGGAAGAAATTATACATTTCAACTTGACTATACATAGCTATATGCGATAGATAAAGAAGACAATACATTGTCATATCAAACAAAAAATATCAAATAAAATGCACCTTACTTTTGCATACCGGAATCTTAGGAAGTCTTCCCAGGCGGAAGTTGTTAATCGTTCCAAAATCTCCATCATACCAGATAGGGAAGGCATCATTGAGCACATTCGTATGTTTCAACAACTTTAAATGAGCTTGTGAAACTTCAATCTTGGCCATAATTGCATCTGTCTCCTCCTGTCGACCAAATATTTTGAATTGTAAAATTTACAATAGCTTTCATCTAGAGAACATCTACACAATTTTGGGTTCTAAGGTATAGACAGTTGGAATCCCCCTTCCCCAAAGTTACACCTTTCCAGCGGTGATAGGCTAGATCCAGGTACCCTGGGAGAGGGGGATGAATGTGTCCAATGGTATAATAGCAGAACCAGACCTGATGTGAGGTCAATTGAAACTGAAAGTTATTGAATTCCTGCCAATACCTGGTAAAGATAACAGATACAATGACCATGAAACCAAAAAGTTTAAGGTTCATCCAAATATAACGTTCTTTGAGAGGAAAAAAGCTGTAAACTAAAAGAAAAAATCTTACAAATACTTGACTCACTGCACAATACTGCACTACAAACGGTTCCAACACACGAATCTCTATTAACATTATGAAGCTAGTCTGAGGCTTACCGCTCCTCCAATTCTTTAAACCGACTAGATTTTAACTCTAGTTCCTTCAGTTCAGCAGTGACTCCTGCACATTGCTTCTCTGTTTCTGCAATAGCTGCTTCAAGTTTCCGTTCTTCTTCTTCTATCTAAAACACACGGCGTTCACACAACAAGGAGTAGATAAGTAAACAAATGTACCCATATATGACAAAGTAAAGATTTAAACTCCATGTAGATGTATTCAGCAAAATCTTACAATTACCAGTAATACATTAAGAAAACAGCTCGATGACAAGTGATCTTACAATCATAGCCAACTTTTATGATAGCATATCTAGATACAATACATAAAAAGTTGAGCCCTAGAATTAAGTCCTCATTGAGTCAACGTGGAAATTCCCATTGACTTTCCACAATCTCTGAACTTTTCAATTCTAATCAAAATCAAGAGGAAATCTAAATGGGCTGTCAACCAATATTGGACGATATCTTGCTCTTATTTCCGAACCTATGTCAAACATGTATGCTAAACCAAAAACCTGGTTTGTATAGCCCACATATATAAGATGACAATGGTGATGGTCCAGAACATATTCAGCTGGTGGGTGGAGAGGTTGACAAGAGGAGAGGGGAAGAAGCACACTCATTGTTGTATTTTCGGCAATAGAAATTCAAATTTGCATTTTCATCAGAGCTTGAGAAATAAGCACCTTTAATTTCTCCTTAAGAAAGTCAGCCTCCCTAAGAACATTTCTTGTTTCCCCTTCCAATCGCTGAAGACAGGCTTCATAGGCTTCTATGTCCCTGTTCACATCTTCAACCTCCTTATCAAGTTTATCAGATAACACACGCATGCACTCAAGACACAAAGGCTGCTCAACCTGAATAGTAAAATGGGAAAAGATAAGTCAGAAAAAGACCATTAAAATATAATCGATGCATCAAATTACATGGTCAGTGTCAAATGAATGGGGGAAGATTACTCAAATGTAAATTGAAGTTTTCTTGTTGTCAACCTATGAATTTGACAACCCTTTCATACCTGTGTTTGTGTTGTGGCAATCTCCAATGCGCGCTTCAGGACAGATATTGTCGAGTGAAAGCCCGAATTATGTGGTTGTGAAGGAGCATTAGTTGAGCCACCCTCAGGTGATGGCAAATTGGACCCGCCTCCATCAACTCCAGACTCACATTTGTACACTGAAGCAGCTGGTGGAGGTAACACCACAAATGACTCTTCTATTGCTTTCCCAGACTGAGTAGCATCAGGCTGCACTAATCCACCTCGAGGACGAGGACAGACCGCTGCTACCTGATTCCTTTCCTTTGGCAACATGACAAATGAATGGTCCGCACGTGTTGAACCTAAAACGCTACCAGTCCCATGGATTGAAGAACCCTGCAGCCCTGCACATTTTAATCCAAATCATCCACATGATGTATCATTGAATTCACTAAGCTACATGTTGGTATCCAAAGTCTCTGAAATATTCCATTTGAAGTTGGCTTTGCACAAACGCCTCAACACTTCTCCTACTCTAGCCCACTTAAGGGAAATAAAAAGAAACCATAATTTCCGTAAATACTAAAGCATATATTAGCAAAATTCATCCCAAGTATCCAAGTCACAATTCTGTTGAAAGAAACAAACAAAATGAATAAAGCAAATTTTAGCCTATGTTTGGCCCCTATTTCTCAAAAATTCTTTTTTTCAAAACTTATTTTCAACCTCACATTCTCCCAAATAATATTACACGTAAATAAATAAAAATCCTTATTTTTTAACCATACATTCTCCAAAAAAACCACCATTTCAAAATACATTTTCTTATAAAAATGGGACTTAGACAGGGGCTTAATCTTTTTTCTTTTAAGTGGGGCCGCTTTTATATCAAAGCACTTTTGAATGCTGAACTGCAAATTTCGTCAGCGCTGCCCTTTAGGCATAAATCAGATTCTTAGTTGCCAGCAAGCATCTACTCCTGTCAAACTAAAAAGCAGTGAGCCAGAGCTCTTTCTAATCGTACAGAAAGCTGGAACTCGGTTGAGCAAAAAAACGTTCAATCTTAACAATCTTTTAACCTATCCAATTATGGAAGCCTGAAACAGAAAGGAGCTACACTTTCTTATTATGTTTTGTACTCCCTGGAAATAAAATCTGAAAAGCTGTCTCAACAATGAGTCAAATTCATTATCAGCTGTTAGAGAGAGGGGATCTCAAATCCAGGGTAAAGCAACAGGAGTATGTAATAGGATAACATTTGCTGCATCAAAGCCGCACCTATCCGTAAGTCACAAGCATCGATCTCCAAGACAAAGGGCTTTGAAAAGTAAGTGGGGCCATGTAAGGGTTATGGTTATAACTTGTTTTGAACTCTTGAAAAGACTTTTCTATAGCTTCATTTATTCAAATTATCCCTTCTTCAACCAGTCAATCAGTGGCCTAGCAATCTTTCCAGAGTTTCTCATAAATGTCCTATAATACCAACTAAAGCCCGAAACACCCCCACCCACCTTTCCCCTCTCTCAAGGATTTCACACCAGTGGGAGTAGGCCACGGCGGCATGAAAGATATTTTCACTGTAGATTTAAGTCTAAGACGAATCTCACTGAATGTACAGATAGTCACTTCCCCATTTATACAAAAAAAATATCTTTTATTCCCAATAAGACAGAGAAGATATACATCAGAGAACTATAAAGCTAAGTCAAGATAACCTAATGC
>CAIGRN010026699.1:0-37753 GCA_903798345.1 Fraxinus anomala
GAATAAGAAAGTTTTCATTATTTTTATTATCTAAAAAATTAATTGTAGAAACTGATAATTCTCAAGTTGTAGAATTAATCAATAATATATCACCATCAGAACCTCAATACAAGAGACGTCATAAATGACAATTTTACTTAGCATTTTATAATTTTGATATTATTAATGTTAAAGGAACCAATAATTTCCTTACAGATTTTCTCAGCAGAAACATATAATTTGCTGATGGATAAACTCGAGCTCATGGAATTATACCAATCTTTCATTCATATACAAAAAAAAAATTGATTTCCTCAAATAAGAAGCTGAGGCCATAAATGTTGGAGCAACAACAATTTCAGAAATGTTCAACTCAAATATAAAAACATTGTTGGACATAACTGCTGAACAACATAAAAATGCCATAGAACTCAAAAATCAAGTTGATGCTATTGCAGCACAACTGAAAAATATACTATCTGAGACAGATATATCAAAGAGCTTAGAAATGAATTTTCCAAATCAATACCAAACAGGGACAGCTGGAAGCAGTAGAGGACCTAGACAAGACAACATACCAACTGATATAAAAGGAGATGCATTAACAGTAACATCCACTAAAAAAGTTACAATACGTGCAGATTCAAATAGAAGTGATTCCAAAACCATCAGTATCATATACCAAGATGATATGACCCATTTGGACCCAAAAGAAGAAGAATATGCCAAAATAGACCAAATAGTCTATGAAATAAAAATCAGTGATTCATACTTCATCTCTTCGGAAAATAATGTCTACCCTAGAATGACGACTATGGAGGGAGGTGATCCCGCATTCATAAAAATAATTGCGGACTATGGATTCTTGGATTTAATATATCCAGGAAAAAATTTGGCAAAAATATCAAAATTTGATGATATGTTAAAAATGGAGATATCAAAATTTTCCAAGGGACGAAGAATATACTTGAAATTCTACTCAATAAGTCCCAAATATGATGGAATTGTTTGCTATCCAGTTGAGCATATAATATCAATTGGATGTGTAGCATCAAACTTTCAAATAGATGTTACAGAAAACGATAAAAAAGCTCAAAATGTCACCAAGTCATGGATAAAACATAGAAGAGCACTTGGGATCAAGGCAATATATAATATTACTAAAAATCTTTATGATAAAAAAATTCTCATACGCATGCCAGTACAATAATTGGATGCTGGTAACAAATGGAGGACATGCAAAATCCGAGATTTTAAAAGAATATATTATGAGATTTGATATCCATAAATTTCAAGGACGTCCTACTACTATAAAGGAATCCTACCAGCTAAGAGATTGCCACAACTGAATGTGAAGACCTGTTAAGTAGGATCAGGAAGGGCAATAATAGAAAGGTTAGTGTGCCTTTGATAAAAAATCATAGAATTTACTGCATAAATTATTGATACCATTGACGTAAACAATGATGTAAGGAATATGAGGTATCAATAATTGTTTCATGTATAAATAGAGGCCTTCAGGCTACATGGAAGACATAATTTGGAGAGCATTCAATTTGTGAGAAAGCCAAAATATTTCTGTCCTTATAGAAATTGTACATTAATTATCTTTAAATCAGAAAGATATCATTCATATTTCAATCCTCTAAAAAGATAGAAATTGATTTCTAAATATTTATTCCCATTGATTCTTGATAGATCTGATAGAAGATTTCTTTCTTATTTTAGCATTAAACAGAGTTTTTTTTTAAATAAAGTTTATGAAATTATTCTTAAAAGTGATACAGTGAAACTGAAATAGTAATAATCCCGTGTTGGTAGAAGGCCGTTGAAGAGAGTTGATTGCAAATTCAGAGTTCAGAAGGTCACTCAGTTCTGAGGATAAGGAACCAGATCAAAGTTAAGGTAAAATTATCAGTTTTTATTAAAATTAGAACGAATTTTTCTAAGATCTTAGAGAATCGCAGGGATCAAGAAAATAATGTTTTGTTTTGAAGAATTATATCCTACTATCATATTTATGATTATTTGTTTTAATATCATGATGTTTGTTACAATATTCATATTAATAATTTAATATACCAGGATATACAATTGAATGTTTAGATAAAATTTTAGAAGACATGTTAATAAAAATAAATGATATTGAATTCCTAATAAAAGATATGGATGAATCATCTGAAGAATATGATAAACTTTGGAAAGAATGTGATAAATATATTACAAAATATTGTAATTTAACAGATCATATAATGGATTTATATAATTTATTACAAAACATTGTAATTTAACAGATCATATAATGGATTTATATAATTTAATCCAAGATAGGAGAAATAAAAGATAAATCTAAATTCTGAAACTATTCTAAAAAGTTGGGATATAAGATGCAACATATAAATAACTCATTCCATTAAAGGTAATATAGACTTTTTATGGATATGTCAAAAAGACCAATTATAAAAATCTCCCTTTATTTATCCATGTCTAATTATTTGCATTTAATTTTATTTCTCTTTTCTTTTTACATGTTTTTTTTTATTTTCATTATTTATGATTAAGCCCCTCAAACTATTAAACATGGAGTCTATCACAAGATATTATTATATTTAGACTATTACGACATTATAATTATTTTTTTGTGAAATGTGACAAAGTGGCCAAAAGTTAATAAATCAGCCACTAAATCCATCAATTTTACAAATATGCGAGGAGACTCCATTTAGGGGTGCACACATGCTAGATTGTCACCCGAGTGCTTATTCTAGCTCACTAATTCAATCATAGAACTTTATTACTATCAAGTTCTTACTTTGCATTGAATGTTAACAATACCGAGACCTCTTTTTTAACTAGTAGTGGGTCGTCTTACGTAGCGAGTACCTTAGCATGTTTACCTTCATACATGTAATTTATGATGACGTCCATTTTTATATTGTCCAATTGCTTGAAAACATAGAGCGGAGGTTTTAAAAATAATAATATCTCTCAAACTCACTAAAAAGGTTGGATGAACCCCCAATTTTGGACTCGTCCCATTTATCATATAATCAAGAGTACTACATGAGATGAATTCTTCTTATAACTCAACGCGGGTAACCAATGATATTGTGGCACATAAATTTTATTAGAAAATTTGACCCATAAATAATTTCTCAAACCATTTCAGCATTAGGTGATGTCAAACAAATTGTCTCTTAAGAGCTTGTACCAAAGAGGGAACGTTAAAGACAAAAGTTGTACAACCTCGAATGAAATAGTATTGTGCTTTCTACATACACCATTTTATGTTAAAAAAAAAAAAAAAAAAGCGCAAGAGGTGTCAATACTTGTATCACGAACTATAAGCACAAAAAGGAAAAGTAAAAGTGATGAGTCGACAACTGTACAAAGAGCTTGGACCTTCACTATTGACCATTACCAATGAATGCCCGCAAAAAACTCTCAAGAAATGGTATGCAACATCTTTAATGAGACAAAATTACGAATTTTTTTCACAGTTAACTAAATGTTTGATTTAAACTTTAGTAGTTTATGCAATCGTTGTACAACTTAAATTTCACAATCCAAATCAAGAAAAAACATTTTACACCGATGAATTAACCATCGAAGGGACAACCGAATAACCTTGTCTCAAAGTGATTATGTTCACCACGTACGATGCATTTTGATAGAAATATCAGAAAGGACCTACATACATCTAAATTGAAAGCTTGATGATTAGAAAACCAATAAATCTTGATTGGCCAGACAAGTGCCTCAAGTGGAAAAGTATGGGAACCAAAAATATAAAATTCCCTTTACTAATCTAGAACTTACTGGAAGATAAGGGGGTTACCAGTTGTAGATTTTCGTTGCCAGAGTACCTGCGTAGATTTTGCTTTCACTCCAATGTCTTCGTACGAGAAATTCGAGACCCGGAAGAGAAACCCGGACCCGAATACTGCGGTCCTCTTGGTCATCGACATGGAGAACTACTTTTACTCCATGGCTCGCCCTATTCTGCCCTCGCTCAACGCCACCATCGACCTCTGTCGTCGCGCTTCTGTACCTCTGATATTCACCAGACACTGCCACAAATCCCCCGCCGACTACGGTATGCTGTATGAGTGGTGGGACGGTGACCTCATCATGGACGGCACTCCTGAGTCCCAACTCATCCCCGAGTTGGATAGGAAGGGGGATGACTCGGTTCTTGAAAAGAACACATATAGCGCCTTCAGAGGTACTGCTATTCATCAAGTCTTATAAAGATTTTAAATTTATCTGATGGGTTTATATATTTTGATTTATAAAATGAATTAGGGATTTCAAATAATTTACTCTAGCATACCATACCATTCCATTCGACGGTAACTCAGTGAAATGCGAGTCAAATTAGCTTGTATAAAATCCTAATATTACTCAGTGCCAAGCTAAATTCATTTATGGATTATATTTAGGAAATGGAATTTAGAGTGAAAGGGGTGTCTTTCGAAAGCAAAAGGATGTCTTTCTATAGTACCTCGGCTTTCAAATATAATGCTTAGTACTTGATACTATGCTCTGGATAGAAATATTTGCGAAAATTTCAGTAGCATAGTTAAGACTTTTTAATAAACAAAAAACATTTGATTCAGACGTGCGATTAGAGAAACTAAATGAGATTTTTTGTCATTATAATCACTGTTGAGAAAGTCCCCATATAAGGAATCTAAGCATACTTTTTCTCTTCGGTTTTTTAGCAAAGCGGTTCAATATTTTTTGCTCAAATTCACAAAACTAATGAGGCTGAGCTACAATGTTGTGCTGCACAATTTCAGGTACAAATTTAGAGGAGAAGCTGGTGAATATGGGAGTGAAAGAGGTTATAGTGACTGGGGTCATGACCAATCTGTGCTGTGAGACCACGGCTAGAGATGCATTTGTTAGAGGGTTTAGGGTTTTTTTCTCAACAGATGCGACAGCAACGTCATCGTTGGAGTTGCATGAGGCCTCCTTGAAGAACATGGCTTATGGTTTTGCTTATTTGGTTGACAGTGAAAGACTTCGTGAGGCATTTTCTAAATCTTAGCTTGTATTTTAATAGCAGCTTGACATGGATAAGTTTGCCGAATATATGTACGAAATTTATCTGATCTTTGATATAAGATGTTAGTACTTTGTTTACTAGAACATTGTGTACCTATGTAAATTACTAGAACATGAACAGTATAAATTTGTGTCAGTTGCCAAATAAAGGCTTTTGTTCCTCCCTATGTAATGTGTTCTCTTTCTTTGTCTCCCAGTACCCTCTCACCCCCGCCCCCTCAAAGTTTGAATTAAACGATTTTGGATATTGAGAGTACTGCACATTTATTATTCTGGTAAACCTGGATAAGGTTTTGAGAATAAAAGATTTTTAAATACTGGCAATGGTTCCCATGTACACCTACTTGTTTAAAGAAGGTTGCAATACAGAAACAAAAAGATTTCGTGGAGATGTGGATCGACGCCGAAGGAAGTAATTTTTCAGTGTCTCCGTTTTCGGAGAGTTTTGGGTGGAATGGCCCAATAAGTAAAATTCAGAGATGCCTCGATGTTCGACCTTTCTCGGCTAAATTTCATCGTCTAGGACTCCAAAATTGCATTTTTTGTATTTTTTGTTTTTGGATAATTTTGTTTAGTTTAATTAAATTAAAATTTTAATTCCTTTTAGAATCAGTCGTTATCTAAACTTTACTGTTATCCAGAATTTAATTATTGCTTTAATTATGATTTGTAAATCTTATGACAGTTAATTTTGACTATAATAAAAATTCGTGAGAAGTTTTTCTCTCAAATATGGTGGCATTGTTCAACGAATCGACAAGTTTGAGTTTCTCGCATTTTTTTTGTATTTTTTGCATAATTTTGTTTAGTTTAGTTGAATTAAAAATTTAATTCCTTTTGGAGTTAGTCGTTATCTTTAATTCTCAGTATTATCTAGAACTTTATTGTTATCCAGATTTAAATTATTGCTTTAAATATAAGTTGTAAGTCTTGTGACAATTAATTAATTTTGACTATAATAAAAATTCATGAGAAGTTTCTCTCTCAAATATAGTGGCATTCTTTAGCGAATCAATAAGTTTGAGTTTCTCATGAGATTATGTTTATTTCTAGAAGCTTCCATTATGTCAGTTGGCTATAAGCGCAGACATAAGTCGGCAAGTGACTTCTACTCATTTAGCTGTAGCATTGCTCTTTCTGCTTTATATTTGTGTTTTTCCTTAGAAACTATGGTTTACCGAAATATGAACCCTATCTAGCAGCTCCCCCTGCTTTGTATTCCTTAGGATTATGGTTTACCGAAATATGCAGGCAATCTAGCAGTTGGTGCACTCGCATAATTTATGATAGACGGCTTGACGCTAAAGCATTCTTACTTCAGGGTAAGTTTCAGCTACTTGGTGAGGTAAGTTGATGAATCTTTCTCCTTTCGTCCGTTCTTGTTCATATTGAGTTTGCTCCGCATAGGTCTTTCATGAATTATACGTTGAGATGAAAATTAAGTCTGCCTGGAATGAAGATGAATCAGTAATTGAATCCTTGTGTCAGTTTATTAGATAATTGCTTTTACTACTTTTCATGTGATAGTCGTCCTGCCAGGTGCTTCACATGGCTCTTTATGTTTGCCTCCTTCAGTGATTTTCCACGAAATGAAGAAGCTAGTGTTTCCATCTCCTATTTTCCCTTTCTTAATCAGACAAACAGAAAGGGATCCCTTGTCTGCTTTCTTCTGTGTTTACTTGCAAGTTACAATTCTAGTAATATGAGTACGAGCTTTTCTTTTCACGAAAAATCTGCTTTCTAGTATGGGGCGTGTGACCAGTACTGCTGCTGATCTACTGTAGAAGCTCTATGCTTGCAACTGAAGTGGAATTTATGCTGCTGACATGACCCTTCAAACGATAGAAGCCATTATAGTGATATCATTTGAACTTATTTGTTTAAATTTTGATGTACCCTTTTTAACTTTAACAAATTGACTCGGTAAAAACTTGTGATTGCACCAACTACGAAAGAGTACCCTACGATAGTCGATATGGGTCCTCAAGACATTGTGTTGTTTGATTAAGAAATGGGTGGGTTCACTTGTACCGATCCATGTGCATGTAGGCACAGTCATGCTTGCAGTGGACCTAAACCAGGTTGGCCTGGTTCGAATCATCTTTAAAATCTTGAACGGCGCTTGCCCGTAAACTTGTCACTATTGCAGGCTAGCATTTGGGTTGGGTAACTCTTTATCTTTTTTAATCTATAATCGAGGAAAACTAAATATTCTTATTGATATATTTGCAACCGTTAAAATGTCTGTGAAATATGAATAAGTTTTTTTAAAAATTCAACCTGGCATGGCTTGTTCAAAGTGGACTGACTGATTCAATTTTTTAATGAACTTCGCTACTTATACAACATAAATCTCTCAGTACAAGTCACAAATGTAGTGTTGGCAACGCTGCATTGGCTGCCAAGTGCCAATATTGCATTTTGGGCAATGTCCAATACAGTGCCGCCAACACTGGGTCTGTATTTATCTTGTACACAATTTCTCAGAAGAATAACCCTTTTTCAATGGAGTGATTTGTCTAAAGTCTAGATAGTATGTCGATTTTGACACCATTATGGTTGGACTAAGTCATTATTGACGTTGAAATAAAAGTGAAATTGGATTGATTCATTTAAACGGTAAGAATTGGGAATTCACAAAAATTTCAAATTCGCAAGTGCGCGTCTTCAATAAGAATTTTCCTTTCTTTTTATTCTTTAATACTATGCACTATTCTTGTAGTCTTCTCTATAAAACAAAGTGTAGGAGTGCTCATTGCTTATTATGTTTTATATAGTTAAGAGTTTGTATGTGATAGCAATAATGAGGATCGAATTAGTTTTCACCAGTTTTTGTACCTTGTGAAAGTTTTATAATATTGTTTTCAAAATAATATCGTTGAACTATTTATTGTAGGATCTCCCATGCATTAGAAGTTTTTTTGTTATGATGTTCTTGTCTTCGTCTACTTCGATCTTCAATCTTCAATAATATATAAGAAAATCTAAAAATTCAAGAATTAATACCAGTTTTAGGCTCACATTCTTGTAATAATTAAGTCGTAAAATTAAATCAAGATAGTGGGGTCGTAATTTAATTATCTTGTCACTGACTTGAAATAACGAATTACAATCATCAACCATGGCATAGTTTAAAATTATTATAATCATTCAATCATTATATAGACACTTAATACTAGACATCATGTGTCTTGAACATGAAATCAAATATTTAAAAGGAATAACAAGCACGTAAACGATCTAGACCACTATCATACAAAATGGTGGTAGATTTGGGTTGGGGTGGAAAATGGATTTTATTTTTATTCCATTTTTCATTTTTTCATTTGATTATTTTAATCTTTTTAAGTTTGAAAATATGAAGTTACTATTTTACATATTGTAAAATTAGTTAGCATTTGGTTAAAGTTAAAATTTTTGATCAACTAACGACGATGTTGATGGAATCCATCAATTTGTGTTTCAATCGTACACACTTAAAAGATTTGAGATTATGAGTGCAATAAATGAAATGTTAAGATAAAATCTATAACGTTTTGAAAGGTTTAGGGGCGTAACTGCGATTTTTCCTTAAAATAATGATTTTAATTCAACTATTTTGTGATTATTAAGGTAATTACAATTACAATTATGTTATATATTCGATGGCCTAAACCTTGATGTACATTACGTGCAAATTCGAAAGGCAGATGGACCAGAAAATGTGTTATTTTTAAAAGTTGTATAATTTGAAAAATGATGTAAAATAAAGTGTAGCAGCAGTAACTCGTCCACCCGCAGCACAGCCCCAATTCCACTTTTCACACAGACAATGATATTCCAGTATCTATACAATTGCAGATGGATCCATGATCCGCATTAAAATTGTTGTATGCTTTCGTGATTAATTATTGGTGTGTACAATTTGGGATATATCTCATAATGTATCAATGGAGGAAATTCGACTTCTTCGAGGAGAAGAAAAGCAGGATTCCGGAGGAAATAGAGGGCAAACTTGAGTGCTGCTCCAGCGGCAGAGGAAAGATAGTGTTGGGTTGCTATGACGGCTCCGTTTCGTTGCTCGATCGTGGTCTCCATTACCTCTATTCCTTCCCCGCACACTCCTCATCCGTCCTTTACCTCCAGCAGCTCAAGGTTTACTTGCTCTCTCTCTTTTTCGCCTTTTAAAATTTGATTTGATCAGTTGACGGGTTTACGTATTATGGAGTGAAAAGTATGTGGCTTTTGCTTAATTTGGGAATTACTAAGATATGGAGTCCTAAGGCGTATCAATTATGAATTCGGTATATATGGGTTCATTTATCATGAATTATAAGTTACAATCTTTCTGTTATTGCTAATCCGTAATGTCGCTTTGAAGATTGTTAAAAAATATACGAAAGTTGCTCTATTAGAATTTCGCTGATTGAAAAGTTGTTACTGAACTGGTTTATCAGCAACGCAACTTCTTAGTTACAGTAGGAGAGGATGAGCAAATATCTCCGCAACAATCAGGCATGTGCTTAAAGGTTTTTGACCTTGCTAAAATGCAAGATGAGGGCTCAAGTACATCAAGTCCAGAATGTGTTCAAATTTTGCGGGTATTTACCAACCAATTTCCTGAAGCAAAGGTAAATATTTAACTTTTACATACACTGTTCATCGTCCAACATGTAGTTATATAGACAGTTTCTTGAAATTGACGAAATAATGGCAGTTAGTTTGAATCGACATCAATTCCTCTTCGACAGATAACATCTTTTTTAGTTCTAGAAGAAGCTCCGCCTATAATATTTATTGCCATTGGATTGGACAATGGTTGTATTTATTGTATCCAAGGCGATATTGCTCGCGAGCGTATTAAGCGGTTCAAGCTTCAGGTGGATTATGCCCATTCAAATAAAGACCACTCTCCTATTAATGGTCTTGGATTCCGAGTGGATGGCCAGGCCTTTCAATTGTTTGCAGTCACCCCAAATTCAGTAAGCTTGTTTGACTTGAAGACCCAACCACCTCGAAGGCAAACACTTGATCAGATTGGATCTTCTGCTTCTAGTGTAGCAACGACTGATCGCTCGGTATGAATCCCTAGATGCCTTTTCTTTTCTTTTTCTAAAGTATTTTCCTTGACAAGTTGTGTTTTAAGCACAATTAGATAGCCTTTTTATTGTCTTGGTATCAGGAACTTATCGTTGGTCGGTCTGAAGCGGTATATTTCTATGAAGTTGATGGTCGAGGTCCTTGTTGGGCATTTGAGGGGGAGAAAAAATTCGTTGGATGGTTTCGTGGTTATCTTTTATGTGTTATTGCAGATCAAAGAACTGGCAAGAATACTTTCAACATTTATGATCTGAAAAACCATTTAATTGCCCAGAGTCTAGCAGTTAAAGAAGTTTCTCACATGCTTTGTGAATGGGGTAACATAGTACTTATAATGGAAGACAAATCTGCTCTTTTTATCGTAGAGAAGGATATGGAAAGCAAGTTAGATATGCTTTTTAAGAAGAACCTGTACTCTGTGGCCATTAATCTCGTTCAGAGCCAGCAAGCTGATGCTGCTGCAACTGCTGAAGTCCTAAGGAAATATGGTGATCATTTATATAGCAAACAAAACTATGATGAAGCTATGTCTCAGTACATCCACACCATCGGTTATCTTGAACCTTCGTTTGTCATACAGAAGTTTTTGGATGCACAAAGAATCTACAACCTTACAAATTACTTGGAGAAGTTACATGAAAACGGGCTTGCATCCAAAGACCATACCACCCTTCTGTTAAATTGTTATACCAAATTGAAAGATGTTGATAAGCTGAATGTTTTCATTACAAGTGAGGAACAAGTGGGGGAACATAAATATGATGTAGAAACTGCGATAAGGGCATGCCGAGCTGCTAATTACCATGAGCAAGCAATGTATGTTGCCAAGAAGGCCGGGAAGCATGAATGGTACTTGAAGATTTTACTGGAGGACCTAGCTATGTATGATGAAGCATTGCAATATATAAATACCCTTGAACCTAGTCAAGTTGGGGTAACTGTCAAAGAATATGGAAAACTTCTTATAGAGCACAAGCCAAGGGAAACAATTGAAATACTGATGAGTCTTTGCACCGAAGAAGGTGAACTGGTCAAGAAGGGAGCATCAAATAGTTCCTTTTTAACCATGTTGCCATCTCCTGTTGATTTTCTCAATATTTTTGTGCATCATCCACAGTCACTTATGGAATTTCTTGAAAGATACTCCAACAAAGTGAAGGACTCACCTGCTCAAGTAGAAATCCATAACACACTATTAGAGTTATACTTGTCTCGTGATTTGAACTTCCCATCTCTTTCACAAAATAGCATCAATGAAAATGGTGATCTGAAAACAGATCAACTATCAAGTAAAGCCACGATGTCTAGAGCAGAATCTAATGGGAGAATAATTTTGGATAGGAATGATGTAAATGAGGAGAAAGATCACCAGGAGAGACAGCGGAAGGGTTTACTCTTGCTTAAAAGTGCATGGCCAGCTGAACGAGAGCAGCCATTGTATGATGTTGATCTCGTGATAATTCTGTGTGAAATGAATGCTTTTAAAGAAGGGCTCCTATATCTTTATGAGAAGTTGAAATTGTATAAAGAAGTGATTGCCTGCTATATGCAGGCGCATGATCATGAGGGTTTAATTGCATGCTGCAAGAGACTAGGGGATTCGGGAAAGGGCGGTGATCCTTCTCTTTGGTCAGATCTATTGAACTATTTTGGTGAACTTGGAGAAGACTGCTCCAAAGAAGTGAAAGAAGTTTTGACATATATTGAAAGGGATGATATTTTGCCTCCTATTATTGTTCTTCAAACCTTGTCCAGAAATCCATGCCTTACGCTTTCTGCCATTAAAGATTATATAGCTCGAAAGCTGGAAAAGGAGTCAAAGCTGATTGAGGAAGACCGAAGAGCTATCGAAAAGTATCAGGTTTGGGTTCTACACTTTATACACATTTTTATTATATCAATTGAATTATCTTATTTCAAGGTTCAAATCTTGTGTCGAGAAGCAAATGGGGGTTGTTTCTTTGATAAATGGCCTTAAAATATTTTATAGGCAGACATTCATCAGTATTAATAACTAATACTTTCTGAGATTAAATTATCGGAGAACTTGCAGTGAGGTAGAGTTTGGTTCAAGATTTAAAAACCCCAGACAGAGAAAAGAGGCTAGAGCTTGTTTCTAATGTGCATTGACTTATTTGACCTGATTCCCTGTTTGAGCATATGCCAACAGCATTTTTTAGAATAGTTTACTATATATTTGAAATTCTCTAAATTTTTCATTTGGACATATCTTGGGTATTTAGGTCAGGATCTGTGGGAGAGTGTTGTCATCCTTATTTATTTAAAAATAAAAATTTTCTGCCACTTTAGTACAATTAAGGCTACTACCATATTGCAGTATATCTTGAAAGTGTCACGCTTCATTTTTATTATGGTTATAAGCTACAATAATCATGCATGGTGATATCAAATTGCTTGGCGGACTATTTTGTTGACATTCACTGAATTGATAGATGTCTAAAATGGATGATGCTTGAGTGAATCTGCAATCATGCACTTGCTAAGATTCAAATCGTTTAGATCTCGTATAAAGATATACAGACTATCAATTAGACTACCTGAAGTTGTATGCTTGAAAATTAATAGACATTCATCACTACCTGAAGTTTTCGTCGTTCTACCCAGTTGTTTGGTCTTGTAGCTCATGATCTATTTGGCAAAGCAAATATATGAATCTTTTCATTTTCTTGGCCCATGTAAACAGCAATGATCAAATAACATAAAAGTACTCATTCAGCAGATGCTGTAATATCTCATTTCTCTCTGTGTGTGTTCATCTTTTTTTTTTTTTCCGACTGGGCCTGGAATTATGTATTTGATTACCATCAACCAATGAGAAGAAAACATGCATTATTCTTTTCATTTTGCAGGAGGAAACTTCAACAATGAGAAAAGAAATCCAGGATCTTAGAACAACTGCAAGAATCTTCCAGCTTAGCAAGTGTACAGCTTGCACTTTCACCCTTGACCTTCCTGCTGTACACTTTATGTGTATGCATTCATTCCATCAGCGATGCCTTGGTGATAATGATAAAGAATGCCCCGAGTGCGCTCCTGAGTACAGGGCTGTTCTAGAAATGAAGAAGAACTTGGAGCAGAATTCTAAAAACCAAGATCAATTCTTCCAGCAAGTAAGAACTTCAAAGAATGGATTTTCTGTGATTGCCGAGTATTTTGGCAAAGGGATCATCAGCAACACAAGCAATGGACCTGCAGAAGCTCTAAATTCAAGTAGCGAAATCTGAGAAATTTTCACCATGGGTAACAAAAGGTAACAATGAGCTGTGATCTCCTTTAATCAGTAACCCCGCATACGGTAGAAATAATTTGTTGTGAGGGTGACAAATCTAAAAGAACATCCAGGAAATACCCATGTTGTATCTTATAATTGGAGTTAGCTGGTCTTTTCCAACAAATATGTTACTTGGGTCTCCTTGAAAGCAAACTTAAGCACATGGGTCAGTACAATTCAAGTTTTCTTTAAGAAAAAGCTGTGCTTCGTTTGGTTCAACTCATTTGTGGTGTTATTCTGTGCCAGTTAATGTTGCAATTTGTCACGAGCTTCCAAATCGTCGTTTTCCAGCGTCTTATCATGTATTAAAGTAAATTCTGGTTATGGTAGACAAATGCTAACTTGTGTATCGTTCGATCTATCCATGTTACGTTTATGCATTATGATTTAATCTTACGAAAGAAATAAAAAAATGATGTTTATTGAACTGTCCATTTCAATATTGCGTATGTTCATACATACTCTTAACAGCCAGGCACAACCTTTGTATATGCAGCATACTTAATTAATTCAATCTAATTTAGTTCTCCTAAAATACATATCATAGTTAGTCTTCAATTAGTCTCTTTCTCTAAGAATCCCCTGCAACCAGCACTGTCAGTCAATGGAGGGATACATGCATGGAGTCATATCGTTAGGCCCTATACTTTTGTGTCAACATTAACTCTTGAGAGTTAGATCTTTAGTAGATTTTGATAAAAGTCGATGAAATATGTGGTAAAAAAGTTGATAAAAGTTGTAGATTTTATTAAATATGTAATTAAAATTAATATAATTTTAACCACACGTCATCAATTTTTATCAAAATTGAATAAAATTTGATTTTTTTATCAAAGCAAACATGAACACAATGTGACGTAACACTCATTAAGTGGATTAAGCTCCATTATTTCATATACTAGTAAAAAATATCATCTATATCCGGACTGAGTATATCCATGAAAGAAACGAGTGATTGCCTTGGGGACAATTTAGTAAGTATAAAAAACATTTAATGAAATGGGTAAAAAACATGAACTTATGCACATTTAGTAATTGAATCAACGATGTTTAGTCTACTTAAAAATCACATTTGATTATAATTAATTTTATTAATTGAGTCGATGACTATCAATTCAAATTTTAATCAAAATCTGCAAAGTCAACAGAAGTATCAAATTGCCACTTCAACGACCTCAACGTCGTCCTCCACAGTCCACAGCCTGAACCACAACAAGTGTTACGTAATACGTCTCGGGACTAAGGTTTTGATATCCGATTTGCTGAAGCCGTTACCAACTTGAAATTTTGCACAAAATGTATCGACTATGGGTGGAAACATGGCACTTAAAAGTGGGCCAATGTGTATGGACTAATAATTCAGCACAAAGTAATATGGTCCCATTTCCATTTGATTTGACAACAGAAAATTCAAAAGCAAATTGTCACTTTGGTTCAGTTTTAGTAGGCCAAAGGACACCTCTCTCGAACCCCACCCCCACCCCCACCCCCACCCGATCCACCTCTTACTGTGAAGCACAAATCAAATGTAGAAAATTAGAATTCTTCAGTGGTGGCATGGTGATTAAGAAAGTTGTTTATGTGGAGTTTTAGAAAATGATTATGATCTGAAAGGCAAGTTGATTGTATAATTTAACTTCATTTCTGGAGAAAAGGGGTTCTCCCCGAGATGAGCAAAGATAAAGAGAAGCCACCAGAGCCTCTTGATTTCTTCATTTGGACTGTTGAGGTAATTAATTACTTAAATTTCTTCAATTTTCCTCAAATAAATGGTTTAATTTGGTTAATTGACTTTTACTTCATGAATTGGTGCTATTTGGTCTGTACGGAAACATTGAAGGTAAAAAGAAATAATTAAATTGTGAAAATACACGAGTTGCTCTACTTTTTCACAGAGAAGTTAAATTGCTTAGATTTATAATTCTATTGGATGTGGAAATTGTCTGTTAATAGTATATTATGGAATGTGACTACCAAACTGTGCATCTGTTCTCATTAATTTTTACAGCTGTTTGTAGCCCTAGTGTAGATTATGCGCCAGTTTTTGAAATTCAGGTGTTATCCAGAGAGTAGATGTAACTCCCATTATTGTTTGGAGTAATATGTTGCAATGGACAGGTATTTTATGAAATTGTTATTTCTTTCACGGAATTTCCCTTTTTTTGGTTGAAGGAATGCCTATTCAACCGGGCAATTTGTGTAGAATCTCCAGTCCGCCCATGTTTGGCTCATTTTAATAAACGGTTTATAAACACTCCAAAATATGCTTGGCAAAAGTTTGATTTACTCCTTGCTCACTGAATTCGCAAGTGCATGAATTGCAACAAGTAATATAATGATAAGTGAAATATAAATCCAACAGGGACCATGCTATTAAGCAACAAAATTAAGAATTCTAGCTTTATTTCTCTAATTAAACTAATGACTAGAATTATAATGAATCAATTAATCTACGTCGTGCCTGGGACAATCTTGGTTTTTAAATTTCGTATGATGAATAAAAATGTTAGGTCTCACGATTTCACCTTATCTCCTTTATTCTCTCTTTTCAAGTTCAATATCAAAGTTTGTATTCAGTTGAATTCACTAATTTAATTAAATTGCATTTCTCGAGTTTAATTCAATCTTAATTAGTTAAGTTAACTCATTATATCTCTATGTAAATCTGAATAAGCATTAACTAAATGGCATTAAACACCTAAGAATTCAATTAAGGATCGCAATAGTAGTAAAATTGTATATTTACCTTCTACCAAATTGCTGAATTTTACTACAAGGTACTCGCTCCTTGGCTCGTTACCATTCATAGCTCGATGAATTATTGATAAAGTAATTCACTCATTAAGAAAATAAGTAAAATCAATACATAGATCAATTAATGATGTAAAACTTGCATCAAGCAGTAATATGTGATTGACATGGTTTTGGGAACAGACCAAAATTGGTTTTTTGATCTATATCATTGATCTAGTTGATGTGTTCTTTTCAGGTGGAATCCATTATTTTGGCATCTATAGTGCATATGAATCTAGTAGGTTTAACCTTAGGAAATGCCTGTTCTTTTGATAGTCATGACAATTTTTCATAGTGTTACTGGCAATGATCAAATGCCTGTAGTGAATTAGTAACGACTGTTGAGATGAATGTTGTTTGCTGAGTCAGTCTGGTTATAGAAGTAATTTTGTCACTGTTCATCTACTGTCATACTAAATTTTTTAGTGTGCTATGTCATCGTTTTATGAGATTAGCCATTGTAGTGGTTGCTGTTGTGGGCCTACCAGTACCAAATTAACTCTTTCCATTCTGTGTTTCTCCCTTACTGTAATAGTGTACGTTGGACATGGCCACAGGGATTTGAGGTTAGAGGACTGGGTGCAGAAAGAATGAAAGACCTGCCCCTTAGTCATCCACCAACTAGTAGAAGAATCCCCAAGAATAGGGAATACTGCTTGTAGAATCATTTGAAATCACGAGTGTTGAGTGGTGATAAATGAGTGAAAGCATCTCTACTCAATCTAGGCTCTCTCGCACTCTATAAAGCAAGTTTCAGTTGTTCATGCAGTGTATTTGAAGCTCAAGGAAAAGGCAAAGTTAAAGAAGGGGTAAACTTCGGGATTTGAATAATCTCCAAGTGTAGTCTATATGGACCTTGGATAACTCAATAATTATTTTGGTGTTATTATTAGTCTTTTTCTTTTGATATACACTAAGAAATTTTGATGGTGTTGTTTAAGGAGTAAAAGCTCAATTCTTTGAGTTTCTTAAGGGCGTCTAAGTTTTAGTTGGACAGTGGGAAATTTGTTGGAGCTGTACAGTATACAATTATTTGATGTTTACAAGTGCTTGAGTTCTTTCCCGGTATAATAAAGTATTCAATTTCAAGCAACTTTCTTGATCTTTTGAAGCCTAAGGGTGTGTTTGATTGCGAGCATGAAATTTGCATGGAAAGAAAATAAATAGAACTTATTTGTATGACAATTATTAATTAAATGTGTTTGATTGATTTAATTTTCAATTTAGAAAATATTATACTTGTCCATTTTTTATTAGTGGGTAGATGAGAGAGATGTGATAGATGAGAAAGACTCACAGAAAAAGAAAAAGTGAATTACCTGAAAAATAAAAATCACCCATCCCTAAAAAAAATGTTTTCCTTATTTTTGAGAAAAATATGGTCAGGTGATCAAAAGTTTAAAAATATTTTTCATGGAAAAAATTGTCAATTAAACACCCTAAAAGTAAGAATTTGGGTGAAAAAATGATATTTTCCATGGAAAATAAAATCAATCAAACACATTTTAATTGATCTTGTTGAACGCAGACTGATCTCTTTGATGCCTATCTTTTCGTTGTATTTTTCTTCTACTTCTCTTTTCTTTATTTACCATCCAGCAAGTAAATTCCCTGCCCATCCCTTCAAAATAAATATTATTTGGTGCCTAAAAAACCTAATCCTTCTTACAATCAGAGACTCAAACATGAGGAATTTCATCAACCTCAAAAGTGTATAACAGTCCCATTTTCATCTTAAATAGTGGATGATTGACTAGAATACTCGCACAAAATCCTTCGATAACACAGATTTCTATTTGTTTTTATCATGCTCCAAACTGTAACCGATTTCTTGCCCATCTCAAATCCCTTTGAAACTAATAACTGAAAAAAAGGATCTGCTTTTGATTTTCTTTAGGTGTTCATAATCGACTTTGTTGCTAAAAATTATCGAGACTGCCATAGTTGTTCCCCTCAGTGTAGTACTGTCTGAAGTCTTTTCTAGGAAACATACCAGCAATTTGATTTTCATCATTTTAATTTTTTTCCTGATAAATAGACGGAGGGATGAAAAACCTGAACCGCTAACACACTTAACACATCACTCTTTTAAAAATTGATGTCAAAAGCATGCATGGGCCTCTATATTATTGGCGGGAACCTAAGGAGAAGAAATAGGAAACTTTAGTTGAAAATGGAATTTTTCTAAATTACCAACTTTTTGATTTTTTTTTTTCCCCTAGGATGTTGGCTTGTGGCTGGAAGAGATCAATCTTGGTGGCTATTGCCAAATTTTCAAAGAAAATGGGATCAATGGGGAGTATTTAGAAGGGATGTCCATGTTTACAACTGAGCAGATACTGCGGTTCATAAGGAAGTGCCACATGAAATGGGGGGATTTCATAACCTTGTGCAAGGAGCTTAGGCGAATAAAAGGTCTCTCTCTCTCTCTCTCTCTCTCTCTCTCTCTCTCTCTCTCTCTCGTATTGACATTATGATTTTGTAGTCACTTGTTTAGATGGGCTTTGACATGAACGACTCTACAGTTTAACCTGGATTCTTTTATTTAAATTCTTTCTTACAATTAAAGAAAAAACAAGTAGAACTTTTGCCATCTTCTCCTAGTTTCACCACTTGCAGCAGCTGTCACCAGCATTGGTAGATTGCCGACCCCATCACCACCAACCTCCGCCAAAATACTACCCACTTATTATCCATATATTCCGTAGGAACCCCAACTTATAAGTATTTGAAAGCACCTCCAAACAAGCGCTTAATCAGATTTGATATTTGGCAGTTGGGGTTTCGAGGGAGTAGACAGTGGTGCTGGTGGACATAGATTAGCCTTTTCCAACTCTGGAAGGCATAGCTCTAAAGATGGATATTAATTCTTATTTTTATCTCACGTTTTCCCTTTTTTCTGAAGAAAGACATTTTTGTTGTTTTTTTGGTTTTTTAGTCAATAATTGAATGGTCGTTTGGGAATTTTATGGGAAAAGTGATCCATTTTCGGAGTATATATTTCTACAAACTATTTTTTGAAGTTTATAACAAAAAAAAAAAAAAAAAGGTTAATGAACCTTGTTGTAGGGCTTGTTTATTTATAGCATAGAATCAGAAGCAGTAATCTGATACCTATTTATAATAATTCTTAAGCTCAAAGGTAAATCTACAGCTTAATTTGTGAAAAGATGTTACTGACATTGTGGACCTGTTCCTTCCATCCATGCTGCCTAACGCCTTAATCTTTTGGGAGTTTGATCTCTTTGTTGCTCTTCTTTCATGAGAAAATACTCTGTTTGTATAATCTCTCATGTATTAAATTTAGAATACCCTCCAGGTTGAGGTGACTACCGAAGTTGTCCATGTCTGTTATGAATGTATTATGATTATCAGCATTATAATTACTAATTAGTATTAACAGCATTGTAAACATATACTTGTCTGTTTTCATCATTTTCATTCATTTCTTGGGTTTAACAGTAGAACAAAGTTTAGATTTCTTTATTTCAGCGTGGATTTCGCCTGCTACAATTGATCTAGGGAAAACTGCACTGGAGGTCCCCTACCTATGTAATTGTAATGGGTTGGTCTTGTATATGTATACCAAGTTAGTTCCCAGTGAACCCAAACACTTTAAAAGGCACGTGTATCTTTTTGAGGGTTACAATAGGTAAACATTTAATGTCAATAAAAACATAAATAAAAAATAGGAGAAAAAGGAAAAGAAAAATAAGTAAACTGTCATCATCTTCATTTCTGCCAACCCCCTCCAGCCCAACGCGCCATACCCCATCACTCTGTTTCCCCACCCAAAACTGACTTCAAACCGCCGGCAGGGCTTAAAGCCTTCATCATTCAAAATGTACAATATCCTATTCTCCTTAATTGGAGCTTCTTTTTAGGCCACTATATTGGTGCTTAAAAAGAAGCCTGAGCATGAACAAACATGCTTTTACATTTTTTACCATTTTTACAGGTTTGAAAACTTTTTAGGTTGCTCCTAATCCATTAACCATGGAAGGGGAATGATGTTGGGGCAGGGGGGTTGGGCTCGGGAGGGGTTGGGGGGATAGGTTAACGGTGATAGGGAGGGGGTTGGGAAATGGTGTGAAGTGGGTACTTTCTTTCCATCATGCGTTATTCTTATTTATTTTTATTTCAATTGAGTGTTTGCCTATTTTACCCAGGGGGTGGGGGGGGGGGGGGTGGGGGGGGGGGTGGTGCGGGGGGGGGGGGGGGGGGTGGGGCGGGGGGGGGGTGGGGGGGATAGGTTAACGGTGATAGGGAGGGGGTTGGGAAATGGTGTGAAGTGGGTACTTTCTTTCCATCATGCGTTATTCTTATTTATTTTTATTTCAATTGAGTGTTTGCCTATTTTACCCTTTAAAAAATTTGCCTTTTTCATGGTCAACTGGATGGAAAACAGTCAATAGAAAATTAATTTGCTATAAACTTGAAAGGCTGTGGATGACTCTTGTCAACAACTTAGATTGGAGACTACAACTTGCATAGTTTTGGGGACCTCCAGTGCAATTCTTCCAGTGATTTTGGCAGCCTTTTTTATTTTTCTTTCTGATATGAAATTGAGAATCTTTATTGTTTCTGAACTTGGTATAGTGGCTTGCTTGAAAGGGGAGCAAAAGGTTCGCCGGCCATGGTGGGCCCCATCTTGTCTTTCAATAGTATTCGTCAAATCTGAAAAACGTAGCAGGCAGTCCCGGGTTGTTTCATTGAAGCTGGAACCTTGATATAGATACCCAAAGGGAAGTACCTTTTCCTCTGGGGCAAGGAAAAATCATGTTCAGGCTTGTATGTATGTACCATAATTTTTCTTTTACTTTTGTGGAAAATAGAAAGAAGGAACAAACACATGTTTACATTTTGTCTTGGGTTTTGCCAACAATGTTTGGTTCTTCTTTGGAGAACCATCTATTTTTGTCGGAACCCTTACCAGATGATGTAATTTGCTTCTTTTGCTTGGAATTTGATTTGGAAGAAAAAACTGGAACGAACAACTGTGCAAGTGATTGTGTGCATTTATGGTGTTCATAATATCACTTAAACATGTACCTTATATAAATTTTATGAGCTCCTTTTGCATTAATGTCTTTTCCCTCCCTCGGTGACAATTTTCTTGGAAGGAGAAGAGACTTGTTGGTTATAATAATTGATAAGTCATGTCAAGCTGAAGCATGCAAAGGAGAAGTGAAAGACGAGGAATACAAATTTGTGATTTTGATGGTACCTACTGCTTGTTTGGTCTTCAAGTTTTATTTGTCGAATTCCCTGTTTGGTACCACTTGATCTCGATATGCTTGGTAAAGATGGTCTGTTTCGAGAACCGGTTAATGTTTTATTCCGACTTATACTTCAATTCTATTTTGAGCGACCTGCTTCAGCAAACTCTGTATGTGCAGCTCTGTTGAATGTTTTTCTTTCGTTGGCTAAGGCTCGGTTTGGTAAGTAGGATTGGACGAGGGATGAAACAGTTCAGATCTTTGCTTTGTGATTCTGTTGGATGAATGGATGACATACATTTTTTATCGCTTCATCTTGTTTCCTTTTCTTTCTAGTTACATTGAGCTCTCGATGTGACGCGGCTTATTGATTTTAATATTAGTGTAGAATATTATGTAGACAAGTGACCTAGACTCTTGACGTTACATTGTCTATGTTTTCCTTATCATATCAAGTATTATAAAAATTGAGTTGTGCTACATGTACAAAATAATTTACATAATGGTCACTAACAGATAATGTGACGAGATTTAATTGGATGAAAATCTCATTAATCAAGTAAATTCTTTGCTTATATTTTAATAAGTCTTCATTATCTAAAAAATTGCGTAAATAGTTATGTACAAGAAACATTTTTCATAAAAAAATGCCTTGCTCGCAATGTCAGACGACCCATCTACACCTTATAGGAAATGTAACATGGTGGCTATAATCTAACTATTATTAGAATATTGTTACTTGTATATAAAGGGTTATTTAATGATTTACATACAGATGATGTTTAAAAAAAAGTAGAGATTTTTTTATATTTTTTATTTGGTTGAAGAAATGTTGACCCTATCATTATATAAACTTCTCATGGCCCGATCTTTCCATTGAATAGGTGCTACTTCTAGCTCTTATTTGGGACAAATATAGGTGTAAGATTAAATTTGTGTTGCTTCATAACTTGTGGTGAGTAATGCCCGTGAATGGACCATGCTTTCAACAGAACATTCATAGCAATGCTCCTTGCAATAACACACTCTTTACATGATTGAATTGCTCATGTATAAGTCATAAATCGAGTAGAAATTCAAAATTACAAGTTTACTACGCAAAGATATCAAATATAGATTCGCTCAAATGTTAACAATCAACCAAAAATTGAAGAAACGTATTTCGACACGTGTAATAATGTGCTTTTAAGGCATTTATATTTACCACTTGATTGCACATAGAATGTTGTCCGTGACAGTAGACCACATCTTAGACTGCTACTAAGTCACACTATGGTGGGCATATTCTCCTCCCATGCTCCTCTTTGTTCGATCTTACTTTAGAAATGTTAAGTTACAAATGACAGTTATATAACGATTCGAGCAAAAGTGAAAAAGTGAGGTCTAAATGGGAATTGTGTCCCTAGTTTCACGAAGTTCTCATGTAAATTCAAGGGCAATTCAGGAAGTTTACAATATTAGTAAGGACATTATGTTTCAATGGCAGAGAGAGATTTTTCGTGTTGATAATATTAGATGAGCAAATTGATATTAATCCCAAACTACAGGGACCAAATCAAAAGTAGCTGATATTTGGATTTCCCCATTGCCATCCTCCTCATTGTCACTGGTATTTTTCTGGTGGCTTCCCCATTTCCACGTTCCGTCATGACCCCTCCCATCAATGTGCCACCACCGCCACCATTTATGCCATTGCCCACGAATGCTATTGGGATTCTTTTCTTCTGAAAAAACTCATCAACTCTCTAATCAGCAATATCGTAATCAGCCGCTGCGTGATTTCCCGAAATGGTAAAGGCCCTCAAATTCCATTTGCCACCCCTGATTCGCCTTCGTAAAATCTCTAGACGTTGCTGCTCTTTGCCTATCTCCATATTTTTCTCCTCGCAACCCGTTCAACAACAAAATCGAGAACAAGAGCATTGTAGCTCATCAACTTGATCTCACGAGTATGCGAAATCCTATCCAATAGGCGAGTCGAATGGCGGCGAAGCTCGGAACTTGACTCCTTGAGCTCGATGCTCGAACCCCACCATGTTGCCAAAATAATCGAAACCCATAATAGTACTGAATTAGTTTTGCAGTTCTTTTATTGGGTTTGTAAGAGGCCTTTCTACAAACATGATATGAGCTGTTATGTCTCTATGTTGAATAGGCTGGTTAAAAATAAGATTTTCACGCACGCTGACCATGTTAGGATTCTTTTGATTAAAACCTGTAGAAATGAGGGAGAAATTAAGAAGGTTTTTGATTTTTTGAATGAGATTAGTAAAATGGGTTTTTCTTAGTCTTGATTCAATCGGACAAGTTTAATATGGTGATCACGGCTCAGAATGTGTGCAAGGAATTGTTGAATAGTGGGATCAAACCAAATTTATTGACTTTGAATACCATGATTCTTCTGTAAGAAGGGGAAGCTCGAAGAGGCTGAAATTGTGTTGAGTCGCATGTACCAATATGAGATTTTGCCAGATGTGTTCGCATACACATCATTGATTCTTGGGCATTGTAGAACTAGTAATTTAGATAAGGTGGTTGTTTTTTATCAGATGGTAAAGAAAGGTATCAGTCCAAATTCGGTTACACAAACTACTCTTATCAATGGACTACGTGAAAATGGAAGAGTGGACGAGGCACTGGGCATGATAGAGGAGATGATTGAGAATGGTATTGAACCGACCATATATACCTATATGGTGCCTATCACAGCATTGCTTGCAATTGGGCGTGTAAATGAAACTATCAATTTTGTTGCTAGCATGAAAAGGAGGGGTTGCCATCCCAATGTGCAGACATATACGGCCATTATCAGTGGGTTGGGCAAATCCAGTCAACTTGAGGTGGCAATTGGATTATATCACAAGATGGTGAGAAAGGGCATGATTCCAACGGCAGTCACATATAATGCTTTGATAAATGAATTGTGCATTGGTGGGAAACTTGATACTGCCTTTAAAATTTTTCATTGGATGAAGGGACGTGGTTACCTGCCAAATGCTCAAACCTATAATGCGATTATAAAGGGACTCTGTATGAGTGGCAATATTGAGAGGGCGATGATTCTGTATAATGAAATGCTGAAGGTGGATCCTGCACCTACAGTAATTACATACAATAATCTCATAGATGGATGGGTCCTCTGGACAATGCTATGAGATTGTTAGAGGTGATGAAGGAAAGTGGTTGTGAACCAGATGAATGGACATATGCAGAACTTGTTTCAGGGTTTTGCAAAGGGTGGAAGCTTGACGTGGCTTTTACAATTTTTAAGGAAATGATGCAACGAGGTTTGAGCCCAAATCAGGTGAACTATACCACTTTGATTGATGGCCTTTGCAAGGAAGGGGAAGTTGATGATGCATTGATATTATTTGAAAGGATGCTTGAGACTGGTTGTGATCCACATATTGAGGCTTACAACACGGTTATAAATGGTTTATCGAGAGGAAACAGGCTTTCTGAAGCAGAGATACCATGCAATAAATGGCAGAAAGTGGGCTTCTTCCAAATGTAATCACCTACACAACTTTAATAGATGGTCTGTGTAAGAATGGTGGAACACATCTTGCATTCAAGATTTTCCATGAAATGGAGAAAAGGAATTGCTTACCAAACTCATACACTTAAAGTTCATTAATCCATGGATTATGTTTGGAAGGTCAAGCTGATCGTGCTGAAATGTTACTTGAAGAAATGGCGAGGAAAAGGCTATCTCCTGACCAGTTCACATATTCTTCATTGATAGATGGGTTTGTAACCCTTGGTAGATTAGATAATGCATTTGAACTTATTCATCTGATAGTATATGCGGGCTGCAAACCGAACTACCGAACGTACCGTGTGTTGCTGAAAGGGTTGCAAAAGGAATGTCAAGTGCTTGCAGAAAAAAGTTGCAGTCCAACATGTAGTAGTGTACAGCTGCTATGCAGATGAGAAGGACTTTACATATGATACTTTATGTAATCTCTTAGTTAGTCCGAGATTCACTGTGAACCTTCTGTTGATACATATTGCTGTTTAATTGCTGGCCTCTGTAGAGGTGGCAAAACATACGAGGCAGAACAGTTGGTTAATATATGAAAGAGAAAGGATTAAGTCCTAATGATACAATTTATTGCTCTCTTCTCAGTGCTTACTGCAAGAATTTGAGAGTGGAGCCTGCTCTGGAAATATTAAATTTACTGGTTGTCAGAGGTTTCACTCTTCCTTTATCAATGTATAGACAAATTATATCCGCTCTTTGCAAGATAAATTGGGTCAAAAAAGCCAAAATTATGTTTGAGAATATGCTTGAGAAACAATGGAATACTGATGAAATTGTTTGGACTGTTTTGCTTGATGGATTGCTCAAGGAGGGGGAATCAAAAGTATGCTTGCAGTTTCTTCAAACTATGAACTCTAAGAGTTGCTGTATTAGTTTGCAGACATATGTCATACTGGCAAGAGAATTATCCAAAGTTGACAAATCTATTGATACGAACCAAGTTGCTGATACATTGCAAATCATAAGAAAGATAAAACCAGGCTGAAGTCTCCTTAATTAATTGAAGGCATAGAAAATACATTCCCTTCTCTTAGAAGACAAATCTTCTTGTACATCTTCCCTGCTATTTCACTTGATTCTAATGGCCCTTTTTGCAGCATTTTAGTAATAAATTTTGAGCTGCAATCTATGATCAATGAGTGGTAAGCATATTATGCTTTACTATGGGTATCTTGATGTCCCGCATTTCTATTTTGTTTTATTTGGATGGTTTTTATAGAAGTTCATTAAGAGAAACAAAATTAGTTTGCTGAGGTTATTGCTGTATTGTTGGTCAGTTATATATGTGAGTTTTCCATTGGTATAATACAGGTCATTACTTTTGCAGAAAAACTCACCAAGCTAGGATTGGAACTCAGTCTGATTCAGGGAATCTGTTATGATGACAGGACGAGGGAGATGTAGCCTGTATTTAACTGATCGTTTCAGGTAAAGGCCGAGCAGCAGAATCTTTGAATTTAAGTTCCCTTTTATAATTAAATATTAGCTGATATAATGATGATAACAATATTGAGGTTCCACAATAGGTTGAAGAAGAACAATAATTGCACCTGTAAAGCAATAAGCTGGAAATTGATTGATAACTGCTGAAGATAAATATAATAATGCAAATTTTCAATGTCTGCCAGTACTTGATCAGCTACCATCATGAAGTTGCCATCTAAAACCAAATGACAAGTGACAACTAATGGAGAGTTGTTGCAACTTTGTTCTTGTTTCAGAATTCATAAATACTAATATGGGACAGGCTGCAACCTTCTTGTTGATGCAAATGCGAACAAAGAAGCTGCTTAGACTTCCATATTTTACAGGGTTTGGCTTGAGATTTATGAATTATCTATGTTAAGCTACTGTGATTTCCTTAAGTAAGTGGTTAAGAATATATCTATGTAGTTCGGAGTATGTTAGGATTTTTATTCATTGCTGGGTTGCATAATAACGGTTCATGCCTTTCTGATTTCTGTTTACTGGCTTTAAATGTAAATTGTCTAGAGTATATTAAAAGCTTGTTTGGCAAGTGTTAAATTTACGTACATTCTTGTCAAAACCCTTTTTTTGCACACATTTCGCGGGCCCACAATTACTAACCACATATCACCCCTCATTTCAATCTATTTATAATTGAAACTGATTATAAAAACTTCCCAAACGTGTGCTGATTTGAAAAAGTTACACTACAACACCTCGTATTGTAGTCAGTGACTCAGTTCAACTAGGCACCGTGAGTTTATGACACCAAACACACAACCTCCTTGCATTATCAAATCATGAAGCATCATGGAAACTTTTAATTGACATGAGTAAATATACTTGTTTGTCCCCTGAATAACTTCTCCATGCACTTTCCTATGTTTTCATTAATTTGTTCGATTTGATGACAATGGAAGAAGCCTATCCTTTCTAAATTGAAAAACAAACACAACCTTACCTTCACATTCATCACCAGTGATAAAGACTAACTAATTTCGAACAATATCATTCTCTCTAGTTGTTGAATATGGCCAGTCCCAATAGAAATAAAAGATGGTTTTGAACATAAAAATTTAAGAAAACAGGGCTAATTTCATTATGACATCGTGGAACATGATAGCGAAAGGGTAACTTCAAGTTGTTTCCTGGCATGCCCATCTTTATTTAAGAGAATATCCTCCAGTTTCAGACAGAAGTGCACATTGCGGACGGGAATGTGTACCATATATATGAAGCTTTTGAGGCTTGAGGAGGCAGAGCAGCCAATGGAGTGTAGGATTTTTCAAGTCCTTCAGTACTACTGCAATTTTACTCTCTTCAGTGCATATTGCAGTAATTTGAGATTGCTTCTCCATAAATGCTTACCAATTGTCTGAGGTTCGGCACATATTTTGCTCTTCCTGGAGCTCACGAAATCATGGTTAATATGCCCAGAAGCAATGAAATGATGTTGAGATTGCCTGGATCATATTGGTTGATCAGTTGCATCTGCACGTTTACAAATAAAAGTAATTGAGACGGAAATAGGGAGGAATAGAAAATTTGTATATCTTTCGAGTTACAAAGTGAAAGGCCCGATTTAATGAGTTAAAAATAACCAAAATAGGAGCGTTATAACTGTTTACCATAACATTTCCTATTAATAGGTTGCCCTATAAAGACTCACCGTAATTTGTCGTGTACGAAGAAAATGAAACTAGTGAACAAAAAAGTCAAATATTCTCCTCAAGTTCGTGCGAAGATATTTCACATGCCCTGCTTGTCCATGATCTGACTGAACGTTGTTTAGGAAAATCTTTTAGTCTGAATGTATAGTTATATCCCCTAGAAGATATATACTAAAAATTTCCCATCAAACATTATTCTACGAGCTATCAATTGAATTGTAGAGTCCAACGTGTGTGTGGCAATAACATTGGCTCAAAAGTTTGCCCTTGCCACCAAGTAAAAGGAAGTATACGAGACAACAGAAAGAACTGATGCAGCTAGTCACACAGGCTGTAAAAATCAGCTATTATCGAATTGAAGCCTGGAGGGTACACCTCATATCATCAAAGCAGCCATGCGAGTAAAATTCCCCCAAGGATCCAATTTTGTTTTGACGACAAAGGAAGTATAGGAG
Source organism: Fraxinus anomala (assembly GCA_903798345.1). Taxonomy (NCBI): domain Eukaryota; kingdom Viridiplantae; phylum Streptophyta; class Magnoliopsida; order Lamiales; family Oleaceae; genus Fraxinus; species Fraxinus anomala. Next base: position 28,569 of record CAIGRN010026699.1, read on the forward strand.
AGTCTAATGCGTTAAGTTAGTTTATGATTACTGGTCCCGTGTAAGAGGTCACAATAGATGCCTTCACCATGGAAACAACCGTGCCCATGTACAAGGCTGCTCAACAGAAATGGAATTGTAGGCTAGTTTTACTGGAGGTTAGATTAAACTAGATCTGACACCATTTGAAAATTTTGAATTAAAAATAATTGAGAGAGAGAAATAGGGAGGAATAGAGAATTCTAATAACAATTCTCTCTTTTCAATTTCGAAGTGAAAATACTCTATACATAATGTTACAGGTAACCATAAGAGAAATGTTCTAACTCTCTACCATGATATTTCCTATTAATACATACCATAATTTGTACTATAGAGGCTTCCCATAATCTGTCTTCTACAAATAAAAGGACACCAATGAACAGGTATGTCAAAACTTCAAACACTAAATAATTAGGTACAGTTTTTGTTTATGTCAACATGTGCCATACAACAATTGGTTGGTAATACCACATCATCAGCCTCTATGGTGACAATTATATATACACTATGTGCGCGTTAATGATATAAAATAATACATACGTAGGCTGCACAATTAATGATTTCTAAACTACAGTATCATATTAGTACTTTTGATTTCATCGATTAACATCTTACTCAAACATCCAGTTTATGCTAAACGATCGATTTATACCCAAGTCAATTTGAACTGTTTAATGATTGATCTAATTGTTCTAATGGTTAGATGGTGATGATCAGACGTGTATAATAAAGTAGTTCTCTTTCATGTTATTTTAGCTGCTTCTTCCTCCATCTTGGTTTTATTTTGAACTCCTTGAAAATAATTTAAAACTCTTAATTTCTGTTGCAGAGTTCGTTTGGCCTACAACAGCCTTTGCTCTACACTTCTCTGACGAATGCGAGAATGAGTTTTGCTTCCTCATCGATCAGCTGCTAATTTAGAAGTCATAAACGGAATGCTTAACATGTAGTAACATTGAAGCATGTGAATATATGCTAGATTCTTTTGTCCGTCTGTTGCGTTTGTCTTGAAATAATGTGACTGAAATGTTATACCTCCTTTCGAAGCTTGGCGTTAACTTAGATTATACGGCGTAAGAGAAATTTCTACTGTCCTTTCTATATTGGAAATCTTCATCCTGTAGTTGTTGCATAAAGAAATTGCTTGCTATAAACTAAGTATATCTAATAGAATGATCACTCGTGATGAGCCTACCAGCCACTGGAAAAGCCCAGTTCTCTACTACTAGGTAATGGGAAGTGGGCTACTCCCCTTTGCTTAACACCAAAATACTTGCATCTTTCACTAGTCATCGTTTCTAGTTTGGTGAAGGGACAGGGATAAAGATATATTGAAACCAAGAAAAAAAATGAGTTCATTTTCCTTTACAGATGGGAAAAAACAGGAAAGAAGGGGAGGACAGTACATTTTCTTTCCTCTTGTCAACTGTTCAACATATGCTTTTTTATAGTTGAGGAAATGGTCTTCCAAATGTACTTGTGTTTGTTATTTTACCTTCTGCGTGCATCCTATTACGGGGAATATAGAGTTTGATTTTCGTAGATTCTTTTCTTTTGCAGGTTCCTTCTCTACGGCCAGGAATTAATTTCGTCAAAAGAATGACAAGATGAAAATAATTGTGCAGACTTGTTCTACTCTTTTTAATTTTTAGATTTAGCAAATTATTGTACTCATTCACTCATGCAAAAATTATAGCTCCCAAAGGGCCAAGAAAAAAGGGTAACTGTATCATTACAGTCTTGGCTTAACAATTAATTTTAATCTTACGGTATTTAAACCTCTTGTAAAGCTTAAATCAAGCATTTTATGTAAATCAATCTTGATTTTATGCGTCGTCGTCGTCGTCGTATTATTCCTCGAGAAATTCGGGAATAAAACTACAATGACGAAGGTGATTAGCAACTATTCATAGATTTTACAGGTTGATTTCATTGTTGTAGTGTAAGTTTATAACATTATCAAAAACAATAATATTCACAGAATTGATCGACTTTATTCATATTGGTATTTCAGAAACATCATTATGCTTGTACTTTTGTAGAAGTATAATTGTATACAAATTAGTATTCTAATATCTCTAAAGAATATGACAGTAGTTCTGAAGAAATTAGATATACGTATGTAAATATCCGACACGGATTTTAAATATTCAATTACGCTTTGGAATCATTTAATTCTTTGCCACTTTATCATTTGTATGTAAATCCTAAATATCTATTTTAATTGTGACTCTCCTTAAGAAACAAAATTTTACAGTCTATTAATATTTCTAAAGAATACTATGTTGTAGTTTTCTAAAGAATATTTATAAGAATAATATATTATTGTTCCTGAAAAATTGAAATTTATATATATTAATATTCTTAAAAAATAGTTTTTTGTTGTTCTACAAACTAATAAATTCTAGAGGAATATTTTTGCTCCTGATTAAAGACAAATTCATAGATATCGATAACCTATTCAAATATCGTGTCGTTGGTCTTGAAGAAACGTGACTTTAACTATAAGAATATTTATATGAATCTCACGGTGTTATTCTTGAAAAAGTAACAGTTTACATATGAATATTGTGCCTTACTCACACTCGTGATGAAATAATAACTTATACACATGAAACAAATATTATTAATTCCGGAGAACAACTTTATGCATATTATTAGTACTTCCTAAAAAGTACAATGTTTTTATTCTTGAAAAAGCATATCTTAGTACATCTCATTCTCATTCTTCAAACATTTTAAAAGAATGTGTTTTTGTGTTAAGTACACATGCACATTATTATTTATGTACCTATCTTATTTTTTCATCAATTCAGTTAAATGTCCAATGTCATTTTGTGATATGATTTTAGGATTTTATCATTTTAAACATAAATCAAAATGAAAAATACAAAATTTTCTCCCTTCTTTGATCACATATGATTTTTATGTCAAGAAAAAAAAAGGAGTTTGTTATGGCGGCAATTTTATGCTCGAAACCAAAGTAGAGTACAAATTGTATCTTTACATGGTAACAATAGTGCGACAGAAACAAGTTCAAAGACAGATTCGAAAACAAGAGGAACACGTGTTGGCACATGATTGGACAATTTGAAGAAAAAAAACACACACACACACAAAAATAGATACTGTCAATTAGTAGGTCCCATCTTTTCCCTATATTTAAACATGTTCAATTATCATTATTCACGTGATAATAGGTCGTGCAATACATTATGTGGGACCCAATTACCTATATTCTTTTCCTTTACTTGGTAAAATGGGTGTCATTACAAATATATATACACACACACACACTGTGTGATGATTGCATCGACTTACTTTATTTTGTTCTTCCATCGTATGCCCTAATGAATATTAAATGTAAATAAATATCGGTGCAATTTCTATTGCACTCTTCTCATTTTTGTATTTAATCCATACATACTGATATATTTTTATAATTGATTCCAACTTATATATTTTTTGGGCCAAATTTTATATTTATTCATCATTCTTAACATTTGATGTGTTGTTAAAAAAAGATTGAAAAAAAAATTGTTTAATTTTTAAATTGTTCAATAGTGTGTGTCACGTGACTGAGTGTAAATGATATAAAGAATAGTGTACATGTAGCACAATTGTTTCTATTTTTATACTGTCTGTCTATCAATCCCATCCTTTCATTTATTCTCTCGCATTGTTTATATTGATGATTTTCGCCATTTTTGCCATTAAATGCCACATAATAGAACTGTTGATTCTAAGTTTTACGTGAATCCTAATGGAACTTGACCTCATCAAAACCAATTTATTTATGTGTTCTCAACTCAATTTACTATGAAGCTGATATTAAAAAGAAAACATTTTAAAGATTAACAATTCGGATATTGTAAAACAAGAATTAAGCAGTAATACTACCTGCATTTATGTATTCACAAAAATATCTAGATTTTTAAGAGGGCAAAACGATAAGTTTGCATTATATGTATAAAATAAAAACTTATTTTAAAAAAATAAAGTAAAATAAAAACGATACTTAAAGAATAAAATCAAATACAAACTTATTTTTTTAAAAAAAATCCTTAAAAAATTATCTATTTTTTTTTATAAGAAACGTTACTTAGAAAAATAAAATAAGTTGGGTAGCCATAATGAAACATTATATCCCTTTTAAAACTACTGAAAATGGTAAAAAGAAGTTACATGATCATGATAAAACGTTATATAAAATTGAGTGATTACGATGATGCTAAAAATAAAGTTGGATGGTCATGATAAAATGAGATCAAATTTGATTGATATGGTGATACTAAGTATAAAGTTGAACGATAAATTTAACTCACAAACTTATTTTATTTTACACGTGAATAAAAAGGACATGAAAAATAAAAGAAGAAGATAGAAAAAGTGTAAAAGGGAACACCGAAGAGAGAGAGAAATAATAGGAATAAACCCCCTAAAATGTGTATCAAAGAAGTAGCAAAGTAACTCCATTGATTGGCCACCCCAATCATTCTCTCTCCGAATAGTTTGGTCAATGAAATACCAACGGCAGCGAGAATATATTTTAAATAGTGATATAATGAAAAATATGTTATTATTTTTAAAAAAAATATTTACGTGTAATATTATTTTATTGAAGATTATGTAATTAAAAATTAATATTGAAAAAATTATTTTTTTAAGAATGTAGATCAAATAGTGCCTAAAACAATGTTTTAAAAGTCGATCTAAGTATCGACTTAAAAAAAAATAAAAAATGATCAAACGGTCGAACTAGTGTTGAACCGATGAAATTATGTGATTAATTTAATTGTATCTTCTATTTAATGACACCTAGTGCTATCTAATACTGACGTCGTAATATCAGTTATATTAAATAACATCACTCATAATGCGATATTGCATGAGTTTGAAGAATTCATAGTGAAAGAAAAAGAAATCTTAGTCTGTAGATTGGGAGTATATGTCCAAAAACAATTGATTTTTATTTTTCTAAAGTTGAACTTGAAAAGTCGGAGAGCGTGTTCGATTTACCGATTCCGAGTAAACTGGACGGATTTACATTTTTTAAGCAGTATTTAAACCTCGTGTTCACATATTTAGTTACTTATAAAATCAAGAAACAGTCTTGATGAGATGACATTTGGACAAACACCCAAGAAAAAAAAACATCTTTAATTTTTTTTTTTGATATCCAGGTGTCCACCTTCGACAAAACATCTTTAATCTTGATTAGGACGAAGGATGTTATAGTAGTGGTAAAACCAATCAAGGTATTGGTGCAAGTTATTATTATATTTATTGTTTTATTAATTAGCACTAATACTAATATTCTTTATTTATTTGGTCTTTTCATATTAAAAAATTAATACTTTATAAAGAGTAAGGTTCAAAGCAGACATGCATGGCCACATCCATTAATTATTATCTTATTATAGTGCAGTTTAAGAATCTCTACCACTAGGCGTATTCTAGCAACTACCCTTTCCCCCAATTAATAAATTAACCACATCTATTAGTTATCTCCCGATATTTAATTTTTGATAAATAACACGTTTCCTCCTCAATCTTTGACCTAGTTGCATCTTTGTCCTTGAAATTTCAGTAATTAGAGCAATATGTCATCATCATCTGCATATTTATTTTTCTCTCCTTAGCGAGACCTAAATACGTGTATCTTTATCAATTAATCAATTTTTAACTGATGAAGTAGATCCTAAAGAGATTCTACTTCCTTGTAAATTTATCTTTAATTGAAAACTTTTGAAACATGTTTTGGAGTTATATCTAAGAGGTTTTATTATAAATAGATATAACTAAATGACGAGTAAGCAAACAATATTTACGAGTCATACGAAATGTGTTGATAAATTATATTTTGATCGATTATAAACATTAGAAAAAAATGTGCTTAACTTTGTCCAATTTCGCCAAGGGGGCTACCCCATTTTTCATCTTGAATGCATCAAAATATGCAAAAAAAAATTACTTTTTTGTGGAGAATTGTAATTGGATTTACATGATTTAGATATTGCAATTCTATTACTAAGAGCAAGTCACATGTGTAGGGATAATTTATTAGTATTATTATTATTTTTTTTTTAGTGGTGAGTTAATTGAAAATATATGATACCATGTAATGTGCTTAAAAATTGAAACATTGAGATGACTTGAGTCAAAAGAATAGGAAGGGGTCGATTTACTATAAATTCTAAAGATTGGGGACTAGAACTGCAATTTCCCCTATTTTTAACTGGCGTATCATATAAAGCGTAGATGCCAGCCTATCACACTCTCTCTTTCCTCTTTCGGAAGTCTGAACTGAACAAACAAACAAACACAGTAGGTTGGCTTCCTTTAAACACCCTCTCTCTCTCTCTATGACTCTCTATTCTCTCTCTATACTGATAGATTGATTATAAGCAGCTAGCATAGGTCCTGTGACTAGCAACGTGGGGAAAAAACAAAAACCCATCTTTATTCTTTAATGCTGCCGAATTGTTTGGGCCTGTTTCATCATTTTTCAAAAGCAAAAGAAATGCAAAACAGTGACTCTTTTTTTTTTTTTTTAAATCAATTTTTTACATTTAAATTTTATGTTATTGATATTGAAATTTTGTTTTTTTTGCTTTTGCTTAACCTTCCCCCACATATATGATTAGATAACGACGCAGTGTACCAATCTTCACAAGGCATATGCTCAATAAAGAGAGGGAGGGAAAATAAAGGCGGTCTTTTATCCCACATTTCGATAATTGATTCCAGTTGGATTTGTAGTGAAGCCAACGAGGTTTCTTTAATCCAATTCCTCCTTATAATTACTTCTCTTTATTAAATTTGGTTGCTTCTTTTGTCGTTTTTAGAAAAAAAATAATCTCTGGCTTCCAGAAGGGCTCTCTATGAAAACCCAATTTAGCAAAGGGCCTGTATTTACTGTCCCATTTTGTTGATTCCATCACAGCTTGCCAAATCAATAACTTGGTTGTTTGTTTGTTTAGCATGATTGTCCTTCCCCTAGTTGTTCACCATATCAAGTAAGGTTTTTTATACCATCAATGAGAGAATCACTTATTCACATGCTGTGCGAAAAATTGGAGCTATGTTTTTCTGCAGAATTTACTGTTCTACTGGACACTGACAGATTTTGATTCCCTGTGCAATTCCTGTTGGAGGTTTCCTTCTTGAGGGCTTTTTTTGGTTGAAATTGTGAGCCTTTGAGCTCAAGAGCAGGTAGTTTTAACTTTGTGGGCTCTCTTATGGAGGGTTTTTCTTGAAATTCTGCATGATTTTTTATGACCTTTTCTAAGGTGTGTGGGTTTACTTTGAAGCTTTGGGACCTGTTTCTCAAGATATGTAAGTGGGTTTTAGTCCAGATGTCTTCAAATTGCAAGAACTGTAGCTCAAATGGAAAGTTGTGTTCCTTCATAAAGCAAAAAAAGGCTTGGGACTCATTTCACAAAACAGCAGATGGTAGGAAACGGGAGAGAGTTATAGTCTTTTTATTGCTTATGGTTGCTGTGTGTGGGTTATTTTGGGTCTTGACTAGCTCTAATGGTGATAATTCCGAGTGGAGAATGGAGACTCCAGTTTCAAATGAATTTAAAGCTCAAGTCTTGCTGGAATATTGCAATGTGAGCAAGAAAGAGTTTCATGCTTTAGATTCTTTATTCACCCAAAGAGATCGGGTATGTAGTCAATTGCTTCAAAAATCAGAGTTTTGATCTTAATTACCATGAATTCTATCTATTTTTTCTTTTAATTTAACCAATTCTGAAGCATATGCTTTAGATGATTACTTATTTTTCTTAGGAAATTCTCTCTCTTTCAAGAAATTCTTGGATCATTGGTGAGTGGAAATTTTTTGACATTAAGCAAGCGAGTTCTAATGCCGAAAATAGGAAACTGTGAATCCAAATGTTCTGAATAACTTGAATTTGCTTGTCTAAATTGAACTTTGATCATTGAAACTTCTGTGAGAAAAACTTTGTTAGCATTCTTCACATCTTGTAGCAATATGGGCCAAATATTAGAAATAAGTGTAATACGCTGCAGAAATTTGATATGTAAAACTGGAAATAGTGTTTTCACCTTTTCGGTCTACAAATAGGTGATGGGAAACTACCAACTCTGTTTGAGCTCTATGCTATCTTTAAGTATGGCAATATAAAGCGAAAGTGCCACGATGAGTTTATTGATATATGATAGTGCTATGGTGAGTTCAATAGTAGTTTTCATAATGATATTCTATGTCTAGTCTTGATGATAGATTGTTGTTTGAACGTGGGGATATATTTTGTGATGTAGAGCAATAAAGAGAGAGAGAAGAGAAAGAGGAATTAGGGAAGAAATTTCAACTTATATTGAATATCAAAAAATCAAATTTTGATTACTCAAAAATGCTAGTCCTATAACTATTTACATGTAAAATTCTTAAGAAGAATAAAAGTTACCCTAGTAGGAATATTTCTAACTTAAGAGCTAAAATAGTACCAAAATAAGTTAACACCCTTACTCCTTTTGATTTAAAAAAATACAAGTGGCAATCTATGCAACAACAAATATTGCCATGGCATATACCAACCAAGAAGTCAAAACTTCTATTTCTACCATTCTAGTATAAAAAATCTACTGACAGAATATCTTGCTACCCACAGACAACTATTTCTTGATATTGCTCGACCCCACTGAAGGAAGTTCTTACTGATCTTATATGTCAGTTTATTTTTTATTTTATTTGGGGTACTTATTCCTTGCTATCCTTCTTGCAGGTTGCTTCTTTGGCATGCTGCAGAGAATCTGGCTTTGAAATGCCTACAAGTTGTAACATCACATGTGGTCTCAAGATCCAAGGTTCTCAGACGTTAGAGAAGTGGCATGAAATGGTAGCCAAAAATGTAGAATTCAATGCCCATTGCCCAACTAGAGATGAGAGCATAACATTTGTTGGCCTACCATTTTCAAAAAACAAGACTGTGTCATTCATTTCAAAGTTGGGGTTTTTATCAATCCCATCTAATCATCTCTTTTACAGAAAGGTGGGATCTTTTCCAATAATCAATTAATCTTGGTCTACATATGCATCTGGCGTTTGTGAGGATCATTTATTCCTAGTTGGTCATTGAGAAAATGTTTAACATCACAACTAAATAGTTCTTCCTTTTTTTTTTTTTTTTTTTTTT
>CAIGRN010026703.1:0-17594 GCA_903798345.1 Fraxinus anomala
CAGTTACGACTATTCTTTGCTGCACTTGATGTCTCAAAGTCTTTGATCAGAACAATCAGCTAGCTAGTAAGTGTACTAATTATTATCCAATTAAAATTTTGAAAAATTCCTATTTAGTTTCATGTGCAAAGAGACACTGCATGCAACTGATAACAATTATATTTTCAAGATCTTATATTCATCTTCATTAAGTATTGAAATTTCGTTGGTACATTATTCGATTTTTCATATTTTCTTCTTCTTCTTCTTCTTCTTCTTCTTCTTCTTCACAGTCATGAATTTGGATGTGAAGAACTTTGTGTGCCAAACTAGTCTTTGATATGACAGTGACTACATTCAGAGTTTTGCAAGCTTATGAACTGTGAGGCCCTCTGATCCCTCGACAAGAATCAAGATCATTCTTCACATCTCAGCTGTCTGTAAAATTATAAGAAGATCAATTGAATTACAAGTTCATACTAAGTTAACAACTCATAAACCAATCTTCATTTCTGTCATGTATGCTCCATTAATTCAACCTCACATAATTGTACATTTCATCCACTCTCTTAACTCAGCTAGAGAATTTTGTTGAGGTGGGCTAAATCAATTTTTGAGCTCGGCTCTTATATGTGTATAAAAAATTCCACATAAATATTTTCCCATTTGGGGTGGAGGGCTTATGATAAAGCTTGAGAATATGGACCCGTAAGCTCGTAAACATTGGGATGAGCTAGGGCAATGATGCATGGTTGTTGAAGAATGACCTAGCATAGTAGTGCAAGAACATGCTTGAAATGAGAGTGGGCCTATGGTTACTATTAGGATATGGTCCAATGGCAGCTTCGAAGTGAGACCCAAACGGAGTAGGTTTGAGGTGGATTTTTGGGCCTGATATATTGGATAATATAGAGTTGATAGCACCTCTCCTATCAGCTATAACTTTTGGGCAAAATGGTTGCATCTTCCTACGTCAAACGTTAACTTAAAAGGTCTCGAACCGAAGCAATAGCAAGAGCGCGTCAATTCCTCGAACATATATATGTGTGTGTATATGTATGTAAATAGTTAATCAATTAACCTGAAATGAAAAGTTTTTAACTTGAGTCTGAGTCTCTCCCATGCCCCACGGAGCCCTTGCATATGGTTAAAAGGAAGTGATGGTACTAAGTTGTTTGACAGATTTAAAGAGAGTAGTAGTTTAAATCATGCAGCCAGTTGGCATAGGAAACTGTAAAGCGATAAAATTTCGTATCAAATAAAAATGAAAATATAGATCAATTTATAAAAGTTTAGATTACTCCTCTTAATAAAATTGACTTTTTTAAGATAGAATATCAAGTCTTAAAATGATATCAGAGTCCACTAAATTCAAATGAGTTATTCGATCCGATTAAGATTCAAAAAATTGCACACAAAAATATAGACCAACTTATAAGAGATTTGAACTACTCTTCTTAATAAAATTCATCTTTTAAAATTAAATTTCAAGTCTTAACGGAAACATTACCCTCTGATAAAAGAAAATGCTATTGATGAAAAGTGCAGCAAATGGCAGTCGTACTCCGAGCTGGTGTCCATTTTTGGTCCTTAGCCTAAAAATAAAGTTTCACTTGCAAGATATTTTATTTCCAACTGTCTACTCTTCTTTTTCTTAAGGTTTTATGTTCACCTCACAGACCTTTTGTATGTTTTGGTTTGGTTTTTATGCCACTGTTAGGGATTGGCGCCAGTGATCGAATGCTACTATGTTGACACGTACAGTGGTAATACTAGTTAGCATTAATCTGATTTTTATGGTTAAAATTGAAACATCACATCGACAATTGTTCTAATATTCTTCAACTACTTATTAGCGTGTAACAATAATACTTCAGTCATTTTGTTTAGTTTAGGGATTGTAATGTTCGTTTTCAGTTTTGAGTTTTGAGTTTTGAATTTATTTTGAATTTTGTGTTTTGAGTGTTCATTTTAATATTGTTAAAAATATATTATTTTTGTCATTTTGAAAAATTATTTTCAAAATTGAACGCTCAAAACTTGTTCTCTCTCTCTCTCTCTCTCTCTCTCTCTCTCTCTTTGTCGTCTTTCTTTGTTTTTGGGCTCGATGGTGTGCGGTGTTTTTGGACGTGGTGGCGTGTGGTGTTTTTGGGCGATGGCGTGGTGGGCTTCTTCTAGTGCTGTGGTTTTGGGCGGTGGCGTCGTCGGCTTCTTCTGTTGTGGTGGTTTTGGATGGTGGCGTCACCGACGGTGGGATAGTGAAAACGCTTTCTCTTTCCTATTTTCAAAAACGCGTTTTTGAAAATAAGTTAAAAATTTACGAAGAAAATCCAAAACGACAAATTTGTTTTTAATTATAACTATTCCAAAATTTTCAAAATGCGTTTTGGGTGTTTTCGGTTAAGCCAGAAAACGGTAAAGAAAACAAGCCCTTAGGTTTTCAAACACAAGTTGAGGCTTCATTTGTTTCTTTGAACTTTGTTTAGTGGATGCAAATATTTAGAGAACCTGCAGTTGTCCAATTCTTTGATCCAACTTCGGTAGAACTTTTCGAAATCAATATATTTGTTGTTCAATTCAATCTTCAATAATTGTTTAAAATCAACGAGGTTTTAAATCAATTCTCAATATTTAGTTGTTTGATATAGTACATCACAACTACAATTAATTGTTTCACTTTATCTAGGAGTTTGCCTTTTTTAAGTTATCTTTTCTAATTTCATTTTCTAGTTGTAATATGTTTATTCTTAAATCTTGTTTAGATTATAATTAGTTTATTTCTTTTTAGAATTTAGTTTCCTTTTATTAATAGGATTATAGAATAATTTTGCCTATAAATATACGGGTATTGTACACTTTTTGAACAATCTATCATATATCAATACAAAGCAAGATTATTCCAATATAATTCTTATTTTCAATTATTATTGCAAGAATTTCTAAATGCTTCCGCACCAAAATTGGTATCAGAGCAAGGAAATTGCCTTAATCCGATGGCCAATAAAGGTACTGGTGGCAGTCGAATCACCGACGAAGAACGAAGGCTCNTCCAATATAATTCTTATTTTCAATTATTATTGCAAGAATTTCTAAATGCTTCCGCACCAAAATTGGTATCAGAGCAAGGAAATTGCCTTAATCCGATGGCCAATAAAGGTACTGGTGGCAGTCGAATCACCGACGAAGAACGAAGGCTCGACAAACTCGAACAACGAATCGAGGGGATCGAAGAAACCCTTCACAACATCACGTAGATGTTGACTGCGTTGAGTTTTGAAAGGAATCACGAGCCCATAGAGAAGCAAGCTGACAAGAATTTGTAGACCTTAACTACTATAAATGTTGGTTGTTTCAACAAACATAGAACATGGCAACATGTGGCCAGAGAATTTTCTCGAGCCTCAGTCAAGTTCGAATACACACAAGTTATCAAGGATTCTACAAAAGTCTATCGAGAAAATATAAAAGAGTCCAATTTGAAGCGCAACAAAATTTCTAAAACACGATGTACCATCAACAACAAAGTATGCAAAGTGATAATAAGTCATAAGAGTAGTCAGAACTTGGTGTCCAAAGCATTGGTGAAAGCTTTAAATTTAAAAACTAAAAAATATTTATCTTGCTATCAAGCTTCACATGGGCAAAAATCTCAAAATATGGAAGTATGTAAAATTTCACTTTCTCTTGGAAAGTACTACAAAGATGAGATTATATGTAACATTGTAGAAATGGACAATTGTCATGTACTTTGGGAACAACTATGGTAATATGATGTAGATGTCATTTACATAGATCGAGATAATAGATATGTGTTTAGGTGGTACGATAAAAAGATTGTCTTGGTGTCAATGTGATGAGCAATTTATGAATGACAAAGAGAGAAAGGCGTATAAGGCAGATGATGAGGCTAAAAAAGAAGTAATTCAAGATAATCAAGATGTTACTAACTATGTTACTAAAACAGAACAAGAAAAGCATGTGCAAGTTGAAAATCTGAGACCTATTGATTCATTGTATATGGACTACAATTGAAAACTTCAAGATCGAGCCGCACTCCAAGTATAAACAACTTGAAGATCAGAAGTGTCCAACATGAGAGGAAGAAATTAAATTTTGCAATTATGAAGGAGTCAAATGTGGAGATTGTCAAATTGAGAATAAAAATTTTGCTGACATTTTTTACAGATTTAGTGTCAAAGAATTGCGTAAAATAGGGAAAACATGGATGATGAGGATTTGAGTCTGCGTACCAATTCTTTTGTGTTGAAGAAAGTATCACTAAACATTACAGCAAAATGTGAGAAGTACTAAGAATTGAAATTAGCACAAGTGGCCTCTATCGAGAACAAATTTAATGATGAGAAATCAAATCATGTTTCGTTTATGAAGGAATGTTATTTGCAAATTATCGATGAAGAAAATATAACAAGCATGATAGGAACAAAGTTGATTTTGAATAATGCAACTGAAGAATATAATGGTGTTTATCAAGCACATTAAGAAATGGTCATTTTTTCAATATTGATATTTGCAGAAATTTTTGAGTATTTTCCTCCGAATTGATTGATTTTTTCTTCAAGAAAACTTGAGGACGAGTTTTATTCAAGTGGGGGGAGATTGATGTAGTACATCACAACTACAATTAATGGTTTCACTTTATCTAGGAGTTTGTCTTTCTTAAATTATCTTTTCTAATTGTAATATGTTTATTCTTATTTCTTGTTTAGATTAAAATTAGCTTATTTCCTTTTACAATTTAGTTTCCTTTTATTAAAAGGATTATGGAATAATTTTGCCTATAAATATACGGGTATTATACACTTTTTGAATAATCAATCATATATCAATACAAAGCAAAATTATTTCAATATAATTCTTATTTTCAATTCTTATTGCAAAAATTTCTAAACGCCTCTGCACCAAAGTCCACCATCATTAAATGACAGTTCTTGATATTCTATTGAAATCAATGAACTTTGTCTTGTGTTTATTTCATTTCTTAAAAAGAGAGGAAACAGAAATAAAAAAATAAAAATGAAAACTAAAACCAATGGTTCTCGTGTTTATATGCTATTTAAATAGTAAAGTTTTTCATACCTTTAATAATATCATTATCATGTTAGGAAGATAAGAGACTTTTACGTCTCTATTTATGTGGCAGGTCGTGTGACTGCTAGCTAAGTAAAATGTCATGCAAGTACCTTCGCTCCACCGTACCATCTCGTCGTTTGAGGCAAAAGTAGTGTGTCACCTCTTTTATTTGTTTGTCTGGGACGTCAAATCCCATTGGCTCATTTATTCTCTTTTTCGTCACGTTATGAGCACAACCCAATGCCTCGATGTGTTCTCCTTCCGAGGCAACACAATTTTTAGCAGACTTGTCACATCGATAGCAATGGCAATTGAGAGGAACCCAACCCTTGGCCAAATCAAGTGGACCTCTATGATCCGAGGCGGTTGAGGTCCAACCTTGATATGTAACACTTTGAGCAATGTGCGATTTAATTGATGTAACATTTTGAAATGTCTGGGAGGTCACAAGCCTAAGATGGCTACCATGTGACATCTTTGAGCTTGATATGTAAGCCATTGTGATGAAACCACGTTAAAGCATCATCTGGGGGGGCCTCATTTGCGTCTCTTGCTTTACTCACATTTGGTGTTATTTGAAGGGATTATATATGGTATTCTCAATCTAAAATATACCACTTGACTCCCACATTGTCCTTTCTTCGTGTTTCTACCACAATCAAATCTTTATTCACATTTTGATTTAAGTGTCGTAGTGCGCATGATCGTGGCCTCCCCTTTGTCCTTGGAAGCCATGGCCGTGTCTTTAACGAGTGTGTCCAAATGTGCAACTAACATGCACATGAAGGAGAGACTAGTTGAGATATGTTGAAGCATTTTCCGTGTTGCTCCTCTTTTCGCCTGAAAAAGATCTAAGAACTGATGTATATTTATCTTATGAGAAATTATGGCAGATCAAACCTCATATTTGATATTATTTTAAGATTAAATTTAAATGAATTAATATTTCCCTTATAATAGCTTAAGGCTTTTATCAACCAGCAAAAATATGAAAATTTAAACAAATATTTTTGCTCTAGCATAAGCTTTTAGGTGTATATTAGCCAGCAAAGATGCTCTAGCATAAACAATGAATATGAATTAATACAATAACCGTGGTATGTGTACACACAATTTTGCCCGATTGGTTCGAAGCGGGACACTTGACATTATTCCATTGGGCAAAAAAAACAAAAAAAAACCACGTAAGTGCTGCTAGTGCAGCCCCGTACACGCGGAATAACCCTTAATACAAAGCATCACCTGAACACGAAGGTGCATATATCTATTATGTAAGGAACACTTCAAAGTAAAGACCAAAAGTATAGTATTGGGTGAATTCCCAAACCTAATCCCGAGTAATATGGAGTTAAGTTGAGGAGGTCAGCCGTACAATGGTCCCTTTAATTGTGGTCCAAAGACGAGACAATGCATAAAACAAAGGCCCCATTTGTGGTCAATTTCAAGAGATAATATGGTACAAATAAGATCAATTTTTTACCCTAAAATATCAAGTGGAAAAAAAAGTGATTCCCTTTCACGATCGACGTGTCTTCATTTTTTCTCTATAGTACTGCTGCCTGCATGCATTCCCACATCATCATGGCTGACTTTTCAGTCGACATTCATCACTCCTCAAGGGTTCAACACCTCAATTCAGATATTTATTTTTCAAATATCAATGGATGCAAGATACACATAGTATATAGAAACAACCTTTGTTGATTTTATTCACGTAGCATATCAAGAGTTTGCTATAACTTTTGTTTAGATTTGAAAAAGTAGCCATATTTATTAGATTATAAAATGTAAGTCCTACGAAATATTTAGATGATAAATTGGTTAAGTATGTAAAACTTGTGGACTCTAAGAAATGTGTGAATCAAAATAGAGTTTGATAGAGCATCTTATAAGCAGTTATAAGCTTTTCCAATTATTCACTTATTTAAACTTAATTAACTTTGTTATGTGAAACAAGATTCAACAAAGAAAAAGGGTTTTACAAGGATTTGAATGTAAAGACATTCAAGTTTTTGATTGAAGGGTTTTCGAGTCGTGGGAAGATTTGAAGAAGCCGAAAAGATTGTCTCGGAGATGCACCAAAAGGGTTGCAAAATAAGGGAATTGAAGTAAATGAATTAGAGATTGTTACCATCTAAATTCCATGAGCAAACATCTGGATTCCACTTATGTTTGCTCATGGAATTTACCCTATTCAGTCTCCAGCCCAAAACTGACTTGAGGCACGGCCCATTTGCAGTTGCTAAGGAAAGAAACGAAGTTCAGTTTATAAGACTGCAGTGAAGAGAGGGAGCTGATACACGACCTTGCCACTTAAATGGCAGGTATGCAGTGGATGTGTGACATATATTGACCTATAGGTTAAGAATGAGCAATATTTTCCCCTGAACATTGTGGCCTTGCCACTCGGTCCCTGATGACCAGCGAAAGATGCAATATGGCAATTCAGGATGATTTGCACTTAACTTTCGAGTAGTGGACTCATCTTAGCCGTAGGAAGTATGGTTCCTAAAGTGACTTTGGTTCCGCTGTTCATGCTCAACTGCTCACTTTACACAAACAGACCTAAATGTCGGGCCCAGGCCGAGGATTAATATCTGGTGCATTACAACGTGAATTTCTCTTCTATTTAGTGATGCTATACATGTTTTTAAAACAACAGAAAATACGAGTTCTTCAATCAAATTGTCTGAAATCTCATCTCATTTCCAGATTTTCTTGAATTAAATTATGAAATAGTTACTAAGTGCGGACATTTTGAGTTGGCTATGAAATGAAACAAGTAAATTTGTTACTAGTTTAGATGTGGCTAGGATGGGTTCTTGATCATTTCAACTCTCAACTACCTATTCCTTCTTAAAATTACCATCCTCGAATTCATTAGATCCGGATCGAGATACATCCCTGCCTAGGGACTCTCACTGAGTGGCCCAAATAATTGTAATAGCTAGCTAGGAATAAATTCCAACAACAAAACTCGGCCATCCATTTCCAGAAACTCATCTATCCAAGTAATTCTATACATGGGGTGATTGCTGCAAAGCTACATAAAAGAACATGAAAAGGAAAGATGAGAAACTCAAAAAAGAACTGCTCGATTACCTAGGAACTGCTTTTTTAACCATTGGAATGTTTGCTAGCGACCCATGCTTCCCGAAGGGTGGAATGCTCTGAGAGCGTTTTCTCAATCTGTCATTGCCATGACGTTGCGGCATTCTGCTTTCGTTTCTCTCTCTGAGGGGATACGCAAAAGCACCTGACAGTGCCTCCGACAAAGGATCACTTTTGGTTCTCATGAAAAGGTCAAGATTGTGTTGGTACTTATCTTCATTTATGATATTCTTAGTTGATACAACCACATTATTGGACTCCATCTTATTTTTGGAATCTTCTTCATTATCAGACACGTAGCCGCCATCCGGGATATCTTGCATGGCGAGATCATCATACTCCTCATCCGATTGGGTGGATTCCTCATCCACTGAGCCTTCCAACTGCAAAAAAGATATACGTTGTTTGATGCTAAATATGATACTGTGTTCTGTTAATGATAAAAGGTAAAAGCATAACTGAGAATTCCGAACACATCAACCATAGGCAGAAACAACTTGCAAGTCTTTGCATCGCCTGGGAGCTACGATATTCAAACTAAAAGCTACTTGATAGAACTCTCGTATATATACGCTGTTACATGGACACGCTTATCATGTCAAAACATTCTCATTACCATACTCCAGTTGGTCAACATGGAAAAATCATAAATGCAGTGTTTTGTGAATTTTTTGAATTAACTGATGACACATCCATACCTCTTCTTGGTTCTGTTTTTGCCCATCACTAAGATCCTCATCGCTGTCCATCTCAGGCAGTTCATCAACATCTTCATCACTGCCATGCACTGAGTTTTTATCCTTGAGCTGCAAAAAACAGGAAGACCAATAAGTAAAAGGAGAAAAAATAGAAAATAACACGACAAAATAGAGTTGCACAAAAAGAATGACTAGAGCCATTATATGACGTAATTATAGAAGCTGATTGGAACTTCCATTTAACCCAGGCCAGTAGCCAATCATTACAATTCCATCTGTTGTTTGAGATATAATAAACAAGAAAACAGATTGACTAACTTCTCTGTTATAAAGATAAATCGTCAATTGAAACCTACCTCCTTTGCATGCCCTTCGGAGAACCTTGGTGAACTGCAGCAGGATGAATAATATCTGCTACCATTGTCGGTCAGGTAATCCTTTGACTCATCCACACTGCTGGCATGACTGGTACCCCCAGTATCACTGGGCCAAGCACTGATGCCAAAATTACCAAACTGCAAGTTGACAGATTCAGCTCTATCTATCTGCATTGGTCCAAAGGCAGGTGTTCCTATTCCGTTCTCAATAGGACGGCCCACAATCGGCTTGCCATTTTCATCTATTATGTTAACTGGCCAAGCCTTAGCCACAGATCCGTCGTTGTTCAAAAGTGCCATCAAATTCCTACTAGAACCTTTCCTTTGAATCAACTGAAACATTCCCTTGGAACTCAAGGAATTGGCAGCACACTGATTCCTGTACTCCTCGTCAACAACTGTCACTGTGTTTGTGATTGAATCATAAAGCTGGTCTCCTGCCTCACGCCTCCTTAGGCAGCTAAAAACTGTTGCATGAATGGCTGCCACACTTTTATCAACATTTGTGTTGTTTATTTTTGGCACCAAATGCTTATCAGCTCGGTTGCAGAGATATTCTTGAATTGTTCTGATGTTTCGTATATATTTAACATACTTGTTTTTAGCAGGATCAAGTGTCATGTACTTTGCACGGACTGCAAATCTTTCCAGGTGTTTCTCCTCATTCGAAATATATATCATGAATGGTATGATTGAAGGATGCTTTTTCATAAGCCCCATCTGCATTGGAAAAATGCATTTAGATTAAAGCTTGATCGTGGGTGGTGAAAGGTACTTAATATTTGACACAAAAGTTTCTCAAAATTGAAAGTCTCATCGATTTTTACCACAAAATTGAGACTTAAATGAACGCCTTCCACCACCACTGATTCTTTCCGTTCTTCCCATGCAGTAATCAACCGATCGAGACTGTCAATTACCATCTCACTTTGCGCTTTGAAACCTTCAATTGCCATCTGCTTTGGGCTGATCAAACCAACAGCGATGGAACGACCCTCAATTGGTGATTTTTCAATTGCAGAACTGCTAGATACATCATTCTTAGCTAGTGGGGGGGTTGAGACACCGGCTAATTTCTTTTCTTTCCTTTTGGCCTTAGCTTCTGCAACAGCTACAGGATCCAAATATTCTCCGGCATGGTAGGTTGAAGCCCACAGTAAAGGATTTTGTTTTTCATCTACAAAGCTCCTCATCATATGCCTGATCGAGTCCGTAGATATAACTGTTGTAATACCCAACCTGCTACCCTACAAAATGATAAAGGCTCAATCTATAGTTTGTCCGTGGATTTAAAGAGGATTGCTGCTAAACATATCACCAAAGTTATATCAAAATCAGTTATCAATAAAATAAAGAGAAAGTAACCTAGACGAGGTAATAAATCATTGCGAAGTCTATGGCAAGGAATACAAATACGTTATTTGGAATAAGGTAAAATAAAAAAGGGCAAAATTTACCCTGCATGGGGGTAGGGATGCATCCCCACAGTGGAATATATCACTTTCAAAAAAGTAACAAACACTAATCAAACTCATTTACCACATTTGATGAAACGCAAAGTTTATTAATAGTTACCATGCCTTGATCTCCTAGTTGAATTGCTAAATATACTAAAGCAAAGAAATAGCCAATTAAAACTAAACCAGCATTGAAACAATTGGAAAAACTTGCCATTATAGTGCATATAAAATATATGCAAATTATCTACTGCATCAGAAGACCATCAATGCAATCATAATATTGCAACAAACTTGAACTCATAGACTAATAACGAAATTAAAGCATTGTAATGGACCAAACACCAGAAACAGATAAAACAGAAAATGGGAAAATTTAGCAACAGACAGAGAAACTTACAAGCAAAGCAGACAAAGTAGATTTGCCACAGCCACTTGTGCCGCACAATAGCACAGTAACAGATTCCTTTCTTTCTCTGATTCTGAAACGATCAAATAACAAAATCATACAAAAGTAGCGATAAAGAATAAAGGACAAACCAACCTCCAAACCATATGTAAAAAGTACCGAGAAACAGGATGCAACGGCAAATTGAAGTCGGAAAGTGTAAGAGTAAAATTTTCCAACAAGTCACAAAGTAGAACACACTCCCCCATAAGAAAATTCACATTTTGTTAATAACAAGAACCCATCATTTTGCTTTTACTTTTTCCTCTTGATTTGGGTACATGTACGAATCCATTTTATTCATAATATAACGAGTTAAATCATTCTACGAAAACAACTGTATTGGTTCCACAAAAAGATCGAATGAAGGAACAACCATAGTAAAAGAATGAGACAGTAAACTATAATCATCTTTCCAATAACAGGTCATTAAATCCACAACAAGCTCTGGTATCCATCGCAAGTATTAGTTTACCTCAGATGATGAACCTATATCTCTGGTGACTTTAATAAGTTGCAGGTGGATGATCCCTTGGATAACTGGCTTTGCTGTGGTGTGCACATTTTTAGGGTAGGTAGACAGCCTGATAGCACTGTTTGGTGCTCCTTAGTTTTGCTTTCAATTTTGGCTGCTATTAGGTATTGCTTGTTTACATTCGTGTCCATAGGTTGCATCATGTTGTTGGCATACGTAGGTTTTTTGTACATATAGGGGTTTTTCCTATATGCTTATTAAATGGGTGTATTTGTCATTGATTTTGCAATGTTTTGAACTCTTAACCACTCAAGCTATTAGATAATGTATGCCGGATATTTTTGTAATCGGAGTGATACTCCCAAGATTATGTTTTCTGTAAAGGTTCTGTATAATGGCAGTAGACTACCAAGTTTAGAATTTTTTGCAAGTTCTCTTCTCTACTCCTTTTGTATCTGTGGAGACAAGGTTGGTACATCCATCACTTCGTACTAATTTTTTCAATCAATAGACAAGGTAGGATTCAATGCCAAACCCTCCGATAGATTTTGGAGAAAAATAAATGAAAAGGTCATTAGTTCAATTACACTTCCTAGCCTTAAAACTACTTGTGCAGAACTCATAAATATCTAATTTGTTTTGTCTTAAATCATGGCCGAGAATGCTGAAAAGGTAGGCAGTCATATTTGCAATAATAGTCGTTCCAAAGGTCTTGAAGCCATGAATACGAAGCATTCCCCTCAAGTAAAGATAAAATAAGACATGAAATTAGTGTAGGAAATTCACATAAAGCAGAGAAAAGATCAATTCTTAGCATTACGACACTTTTGACCCTTGTCAGCAAACTCTAGGGTATGTCAGAAGAAAGAACAAGTCCAGGGTACATTATACACAGGAATCCCTCCTATTAATTTGATATGAGTGTTGAGTTAAACCTACATTTCAGCATCACGTAATTTCCCATCAAGCTTGGCATATATTGGAAATACAAATACAGTTGAAAGAGAAACTAGAACATAAAAACAGCAATTTGACCATACAAGTAAAACAGAAAGATGCTCTTTTTTAGACTAAGAGCATCTAATTTCCACACAGAAGTCAAATTCAATTCAAAAAGAGCATAAGATGCTAACTTTACCTGCAAGCTTTAGCCAAATCAGCCCTCTGATCTGGGCCCATATACTTGTACTCTGCAAGAGCTTCGGAAGCAAAATTTAAGAAAATTTTTCTCTTGACAACCGCAGTCGTGCGTCTTTTGTACAATTCAAATGGTTTGCTCTTATTTTTTTCTTTCTCTGAAACCAAATGATCAAAAGGATCTGCTTTATCCAAGCAGGCATCAGCATAATACTCTACCTCCCTCTGGGTATATATTTTAGCATCCTGTTGGGACACTTCTGCACATGTTGAAACCAACTTATCTGCCAGGCATTCAGTTCTCACCATTTCAAATACCCTTCGGCTTATCTATAACGAAACAGGAATTTCAGGACATGATCACAAAGATCATTGACGGATTACCAAAACATGCGCCAAAAACAGACTTAAAAGGGAAATTACTTGAGAAGGAAAAAGAACAAAAATGACCGGCCGTTAGTTTGAAACCAAAGCATGATCGTAAATGCAGGTCTTTTGATCTGCTAACACATATACGGAGATTGTGTTACATGAATTAAGTGCATATTTCCTAATTCGATCTACTACACAGCATCATCATTAATGCAATGTAACTGGATTGGATCACCAAAACCCTGGGCTCTTTCAAATCAAGAACCATGGCAATAATGGCATATAAGTATTACGAGTTTTTATATGTTCATTGACACTGTCAATGAAGACATCAATTGTTTGAATGCAAATCACTAAAATTCCAATTGCTAAGCCACATTATTAATTCATAAATATGCTATCAAATCGATGAAACATACAATATTTGATATATGGAATGTCAGAGCCACTAAATACACAATTGTTATAAACACAAGAAACATAATGGACATCACATATATCCCTAAACTGCAAGAAAATCATAAAATACGAAGTACAAAGTTTCTTAAATTTCAAATAATCAGTGTTTGATTATATTACAAATTTACAATTACAAAATAAAAAATTTTACAAATCTTCAGACAACCGACAAGGCTTCTTAAACTAGAAACTAGGGGGAAAACGTGGGGTAGTATTGAGGACTGGTCCATTATGGTAACTGTTGACACGTTCTAACTAAATAAGAAGTGTATAACGCATGGTAAATAAGAGCAGCATGTCGGCGCCAAAACCAAGATTCTCTGTTCAATCAAAGATCTCAAATTCCTGACTTCAGAACCAAAATAAAAAATAAAAAATCTCAAAATCCTCAATTTTCTTCTTAATCTGATTTTTCATTTCATTCACACACATACGCACACATACAAACAGAGATACAGACAATCAAAAGCGAGTATCTGCATATGTGTGAGCATACTCACTGCGTGTACTTTTTAGGCCATGCATGTGCACAATCAAGGATATGTTATTCAGCAAGTTTGTTAAATTTGGAGAGAAGATTGAAAATATGAAAGTTCCATGAAAAAAGGAAAAGCAGAGACCTTAAAGGCGTGACGAGCCTTGCATCCCATGAGTTGCAGAGTGCTCTGCAGAACGGAACGCGTGTATCGAAACGAAGTTTCCTTCTCCGTTTCCGCATCATCCTCTACAACGATTATATACAACAGCTTCGCCACTCCCATCTCCTCCGCCACCGCCATTCTTCCACCTATTTCAACCGGCCGCATATGCAATAACACAACAAACTCATAATCCAATGAAAAATCATTCGTGGTTCAAAATTTAAATCAAAAATCAAATATTATAACAATGCAGGTAGAAAATCACACCTGTAGAAAGATAGTCGAGATAGAATAGAGCGATCCAGTTAGGTTTTTACTAGGTTACAATGTAGAGAAATCGATGAAAATAAGGAATTAGTGAAATAAAGAGAAGCATTTTCGGAGGCGATCTAGCCATTTTTACCGCCACCTGCTTCCACGCATCGCAGCTTCTTTGCCTCCACGAATTAGTCGTTGCTCTCCCTCTATAAAGGAATTCAAATGACGGATTTGGGACCTGATTTAGACTGGAATTACTTATGAGAATGAATCAATGTGGGTAAAATTCGTAATTTTAAGAAAAAATAGGGTGGATGCTGACAACTGGTTTTTGGTCATGGTAAAAAAAATTGAAATGGACTCTCGAGTAATTAAGAAATTATCAAGGGATGTCCTCTTAATATTACTATTTATACCACGTTAGTCCTCAATCAAATAATTTTTTAGTTTTCAGATTTTGAACTTTCAATTTCAGTGCAATTTAGTCCTCGTTGAACGAAAATAGTTCGTAAAATAAATAAAAAATTGGATACTTAGAAAAAGTTGTGTTTACGTGTTACGGAATCTAATTTAGGAAGCGGGAAAAAAAAAGACTTCTTGAAAGTAGTCTGAATTCATTGACCAAATCAATGGAAGAAAAAGACTTCCACTAAAAAAGTCATTCATTATAATTTGATTACACACTTGCAAATAAAATGGATCCACCATTCACATGATTTCTTAGTCATTATTCCATCCAACTTTTTGTAATTAAGATTCAATAAATTAATAATACACTAAATCTATTTACGATATTGAGTAATTGTCACGTCTATGCAAACTTAAAAATTATAAGCGATTGATATTATTTGAAGAACAGTTCTATTTATACCAATTTTTTTATATCGATAATATTACACCCTCTCTCACATGCCCCCCGAGGCACGCATAAATAAAAAATTCTCAAATGTGTGGTCCTTACACCCTATTATAAATGTAGATAAAAGATTAAGTAAAAAAGTGAATTTACATGTAGCATTGTTCTTATTTGAATTGGACCTATTGCTAACACCTAATATTTTATGGGCTCCTCGAAATATGATTTTTTATCAAAACTAATCAGGACTGACTCTGAAATAGGGATTCTCGTGCATAATACAATTTTGAAATTAATAAAAATACGAAGAGAGAGGGAGAGGGAGAGGGAGAGGGTGAAAAAATGAAACCAACGTGCCTTAAAGTTTGGGAAGCAAGTAAACATGCTTCTAGAAAATAAATGAGACATTTTGCCCCACCAATAGACTTTTGGAAATGCCATTTTATACAACCTTTTGTTTACATTATGCTTGATATTATCATTGTTGACAACAAATGATCAGTTGAAAAAACTTTTATTTTTTTTTAAAAAAAATTATCCAATAATATATTGTCATGTGACAAAGTGTAAAACTTGATATACAGTACACCGTGATATACACCAAACATGATTGTAGACTTTTTTTGTGATTGATCATAAGTATGTGTAAAAACTAAAAATATGTTAGATATATAGATTAATTTTCGTTTAGCAAAAAATTCAACTCTTTAATTGATAATATCGTATTTGTCACTCTTTTATTTATTTTGGATATTAATGGTTAAAGGATTATGTCTAGACATTTAACACGTCTTCTGAATCTAATCCATTTTGCAAGTTCACGTGAAAGGAAACTAACGGTCACGATATTATTCTAAGCATTGACGTCATGTTTGAGAAATGAATGTAACTTGTATGTAGTAGTGGCAATAGGTCGAGCTGTGATGAGTTTTGCTCATCACTTTGACGAGCTGAGCTCAAGCCCATTTGAGCACGATATCCGAGCTGTTCATGGGTTGAGCTTTGACGAACCGACAAGCTACTCAACTCTTTTGCCATCTTTACTTGTATATGAGTAGACTTTTAATTTAATTAATTGTTGGATTTTCGAACGGTTATCGACTTTCTTTGGAGGTATAGAGCAGTGGACCCTTCAAAGCCATGAAGATATTAGCCATCTAACCTATTTATACGTTATTAATACGACACAGAACTCCTCAATCGATATTATCAATAGAATGATATCACTCTCCTATGCAATTTGACTTGGGAGGCGAATAATTTATATTGAAGCATCTAACACGTTTGTACCTAATTGTTTTGCGTGTGCACATGGAAGGAGGAAATTGATTGTCAAGAAATCACTTAAATAAGACATTTTCCTTAAAAAAAACAAAATTAAATATACACATGATAAGTATGTGAAAGATACTTGAATAAATGATAAATTTTATTTATGGTATTCATACTTCACGAATGTACTTCAATTTCAGCCCTCGTTGACTATCTTTAAATTAAAATTCTTTATTTCTCATATTCATTTTCAATCATACATTCACGCAATAAAATATTCTGCTCGTAAATAAAAAAAAATTCCTACTTTTTAACCGCACAATTTTCAAAAAATCACTATTCAGAACATCATTTTTCTCCAATTTCTCTTTAAAACGGACTTCAAACAGGAGCTTATTAAATTGAATAAATATATTTTAATTTAATTTCAAGCTGCAGCGAAAAAGATTGAACGTTCAACGTCCCCATTGTTCGGCCACGGCACGCAGTTTAAGGTTGTCTTTTTTTATTTTTTATTTCTGATTTTGTTGTTCTTGAATCTTGACCATTCTACATTTGACCTTTTTTTTATTTAGGGAAATTTGCTGAAGATGTCGTGTTCGGCAGAGGAATTGGAAATGGAGCTTCGTTTATTTTAAGTTGGTCTCCAATTTTTAAACGTTTATAAGTTAATTTTTAGCTTTTATTAGTTATATAATTAGCCCTCAATAAATTATACGATTCATTTTTTTTTTATTAAATCGTGTCACGTGACTCTCAAATGTCTCACACTTTGAAATTAATTTTATTTTTCCCAACTTAGACTGGCTTTCTAAAATTTGATGCAACGTACCTTTTTCATGAGAATCTAGCAACTAATTTACGGAGAATTAAACTTTTTTTTTTATCATTAAGAGCTGATTGTCAAACCATATAAAATGTTTAAAAATCATTTGTTTTTTTTTCACCCCCCCCCCCCCCCCC
>CAIGRN010026711.1:0-26555 GCA_903798345.1 Fraxinus anomala
CTCGAGGACCACCTTGCTATTTTGGTCGCGATGTCTCGTGACCTCCTCGGGTATGTCACCTCGGGATTGTGTCTTCCCGACCCACTAGGTTTTCTTCGAGATCACGGTTACAATGTCCTGCCATGCAATTCTTAACTTATTAGGACTCTCCCTCATGTCAAAACTTGTTCATCCCTAAGAAATAGAGTCCTGCTAATGATATGATACCTCATCCTCAAAGGATTCTATTATCAGAGTCATAATCTTATCCAAACACATGAAGATACAAAACTAATTAAGTTACAACTTCTAATCACGGTAGAACTCCTATGAGTTTCAATATTGTAATCCTACTTGGAATGCACTACCTTCATCTATAAATACATCATCCAAATTCATTATTAAGGTATGTTTTCACCTAGTTTTTCAGCATATATATTTTCTCAAATTCCCTCTCTAACTTAAGTATCGGAGGGGAAGGGGCGACGAGGACACATCTCGATGCCTTTGTTTCAGGTACCAAAAGATCTTGTTCGTGCTCATTTTTAGTCGTCGAGCTAGGAAATCAGCAGGTATGATTTTTGGTAGCATCATTGGCGTCAGTTGTTCCATCATACTCATACATGGGGAGAGTTTGAACCTGTCTGGGAGTGGATAGGAGAGCACTTCCGGTGTGAAAGGGGTGTTGGGGTTAAATCCTGTCATCCCTTGGGTATTCTGTTGCAATCCAGTAGTGACTCCATCTTGTATGATCTTGGCCAGTTCGCTTGAGTCCATGGTGACCAACGCTTGGGGTATACCCGAGGCCCTGGATCCACCATTTTCATGAACTTCCCGGGCATCCCGAGCTCGGGTAGCGGCCATGAACCTTCCTAGTTGTCCTTCTATTACTGTCGACGATGGATCCTGCATCGGATGGGCATTCGTTTTGGCTTAGCAATTGAGTCAGCGCTGTAACTTGTTGACGAAGTTCTTCGAAGGCAGCCGGATTGACCACCTGCGGTTGGGCTATTGGTATTGCCGACAAACTTTGACCAATGCTGCCAGGGATTGGTTCTCTACCCTAGAGCCCAATTTCATTGCCTCATTCTCTGACTTGGCCGACAAGTTTCCGCCATCTTCGTCAGTATTAAATGCATCAAGAGGACGGCCGTATCCCTTATGCAGCTCAGGCAAGGACCGAATGAATCCTTGTGTAACTTCATGACAAGGTTTAATAAGGAAAGACTTCAGATACCCGACCTTCATATAACAGTAGCAACCTCCGCCCTCACGTATGCTATAAGATGCGAAGTATTCAAGATGTCTCTCTCGAAAAACCCGTCGAAGTTTGTGACCGAGCTACTTACCCGAGCAGAGAAATATATCAATATGAAATAAACACTTAACTCGAGGAGGAATCCTCACCCGACCTCGGAGAAACCCGAACATAAAAGGCAACACGATTTTGATCATCATCCGGAAGTTAACAGGAACAAGCAGAGGCAGGAGACGTGGTCGACGTCACTAACTTATCTGAACAATTCAAGGTCTAACATTCTGATGGAGATCAAAGATATGAAGGACCTTAAATGGCCTTCAAGGATGCAGTCTTCTCCTCATGCTCGAGACATGAACAAGTATTGTGATTGTCATCGGGATCATGGACACACAATGGAAAACTGCAAAGCCCTCCAGCGAGATATTTTGGCTATAATAAAAAGGGGATTTCTAAACTCATACGTTAGTCATGACAAGTGCCCAAGGAATGATAGAGACAAGGGAAAAGGTCCCGAAGGAAGAGGGAATGACAAGCCTACGGTAGGAACCATTAACATTATTTTGGAGGAAAAGTATCAGGAGGAGACTCGAATAGTGGGCGAAAGTAGTATGCCAGGCAGTATAGCTCGAGCTTGAGGACGATACCTAATGACATGGAAGAAATCACATTCGGGTAGTAGGATTTGGAAGGCTTGTCACATCCTCACGATGATGCCTTGGTCATATCAGCGATCCTAACTAATTTTGAGGTAAAGAGGATATTGGTTGACAATGGGAGCGCGGCCAACATACTCTCCCATGAGGCATACTCTAGGATGAGGATTTTGACCGAACAACTCAAAGCTGTTAAAACCCCACTTCAAGAATGTGGAGGCGGCACGATCATTCCGAAAGGAGTCGTCAATCTTCCCCTTACATTAGGATCAAATCAAAAGCAAGTGACTAAAATCACATCATTCCAGGTAGTCCGTGCTTCAATGGCTAACAACACCATTTTGGGAAGGCCATTACTCAACAATATTAGAGTTATTGTTTCTACTTTCCACTTTACTATGAAGTTCCCTACGAGTAATGGTGTGGGGATACTGCGTGGAAACCAGTCTGCTGCTAGACAGTGCTACATTACCAGTGTTCAGGGAATAAGCTCCAACGTCATGCAAATCTTGTCATCCGAATCCGAGTCCGACCTTAGAGTAAGATCACTCTCTGGGCCTTGGAACGCAGATAATCTGAAGATTTATTATAAGTAGTTTATTTTACTTTCACATAGTATTTTTCTTTTTGTTTTTACTTTTCAGTTTGTCGGGCTTGCATGCCCCGCGTCTTTTTACTTTTGAAGTGGCAGGACTGCGTGCCCACGTTCGGTGTTTAGGAAAAATAAGTTTTCTAGAATAATTAGAGTCATGATTTTTATCCCAAATAAAATATTTAGGATTTTTATCCCAAATAAAATATTATTAACCTCAAATGCCCTCAAGGTCTTGCCCCGAGCAAGCACCTCAAAGTCTTGCACCGTACAAACACCTCAAAGCCTTGCCCCGTGCAAGCACCTCAAGCCTTGCCTCAAGCAAGCACAACAAAGCCTTGCCACAAGCAAGCACCTCAAAGCCTTGCCCCGTGCAAGTACCTCAAGCCTTACCCCATGCAAGTACCTCAAAGTCTTGGCCCGTACAAGCACCACGAGCCTTGCCTCAAGTAAGTATCTCAAAGCCTTGCCCCGTGCAAATACTTCAAGCAAGCACAACAAAGCATTGCCTCGAGCAAGCACCTCAAAGCCTTGCCCTGTGCAAGCACTTCAAGTCTTGCCTCAAGCAAGCACCTCAAAGCTTTACCCCGTACAAGCATCTCAAGCCTTGCCTCAAGCAAGTACAATAAAGCCTTGCCACGAGCAAGCACCTCAAAGCCTTACCCCGTGCAAGCACCTCAAGCCTTGCCTCAAGCAAGCACCTCAAGCTTTGCCTCAAGTAAGCATCTCAAAGCCTTGTCCCGTATAAATACCTCAAGCCTTGCCTCAAGCAAGCACAACAAAGTCTTGTCTCGAGCAAGCACCTCAAAGTCTTGCCTCGAGCAAACACAACAAAGCCTTGCCATGAGCAATCACCTAAAAGCCTTGCCCCTCGTAAGCACCTCAAGCCTTACCTCGAGTAAGTACCTCAAAGTCTTGCCTCGTGCAAGCACAACAAAGACTTGCCACCAGCAAGCACCTCAAAGCCTTTGGACTCCTTCGGCCTGAGAGCCTAATATTTCTCGGGTTCTTAACTTTAAACTTTGATTGTTTGAGTTTTGGACTCCTTGGGCTTGAGAGCCTAATACTCTTCGGGTTTCTAACTTTAAACTTGGATTGTTCGAGTTTTGGACTCCTCGGGCCTGAGAGCCTAATATTTCGGGGTTCCTAACTTTAAACTTTGATTGTTCGAGTTTTGAACTCCTCGAGCTTGAGAGCCTAATGATCTTCGAGCTTCTAACTTTGTTATTAAAACATCTTCTAAAAAAAAGTTGCTTGGGTAATTACATTAAACTATTATAAGGTATGCTCGAGAAAAATAAAACACAAATGATTGGACGTGCATTAAATAAACAATGAAACATGCCTAATCAAAAGGCTAATCATGCCTATTTTCAAGGCTGATCATGCCTTTCACTGGCTGATGTTGCCTTTCCACGAAGATGATCATGCTTTTCCATAAGGCTGATCATGCCTTTCACCCGGCTGATCTTGATAATTAAAAGGCTGATCATGCCTAATCTCAACGCTGCTCATGCCTTTCCATTGGCTGGCCATGCATTTCCAAAGGCTGATCATGCTTTTCACTGACTGATCTTGCCTTTCCACAAGGATGATCATGCCTTTTCACGAGGCTGATGATGCCTTGCACCGGCTGATCTTGCCTTTCCATAAGGATGATCATGTTTTTTCATAAGGCTGATCATACATTTCCACAAGGCTGATCATGCCTTTCACCAGGCTGATCTTGCCTTTCCACAAGGCTGTTCATGCCTTGCACCAGGCTGATAATGCCATTCCATTGGCTAATCATGCCTTTCACAAGGCTGCTCTTACCTTTCCAGAATGATGATCATACCTTTCCATAAGGATGATCATGGATTTCCACAAGGTTGATCACGCCTTGCACCAGGCTGATCATGCCTTTCATAAGGATGATCATGCCTTCCCATAAACTTGACCATGCCTTTCCACAAGACTGATCATCCCTTGCACTGGGTGATCATGCCTTTCCACAAGGATGATTATGCCTTTCCATAAGGCTGATTATGCATTTCCACAAGGCTAATCATGCCTTGTACCAGAATGATTATGCCTTTCTACAAACCTGATCATGCTTTGCACCAGGCTGATCATGCCATTCCATTGGCTGATCATGCATTTCATAAAACTGATCTTGCCTTTCCACAAGGATACCACAAGGATGATCATGCATTTCCATAACGTTGATTATGCATTTCCACAAGGCTGATCATGCCTTCCACAAGGATGATCATGCCTTTCCACAAGGATGATCATGCCTTTCTATAAGGCTGATCATGCATTTCCACAAGGCTAATCAAGTGTTGCACCAGGCTGATCATGCCTTCTACAAGGATGATCATGCATTTCCACAAACCTGATCATACCTTCCACAAGGATGATCATGGCTTTCAACAAGGCTGATCATGCATTTCCACAAGGATGATCATACATAAGACTAACCATGTCTTTGACTATCTTATCTCCATCGCTGCTCGTTCCTGATATTCGAAGATGCATTTCATCCCAGAATCTCGAAGCGCGAGCCTCAGACATGGATGCATGGGGGCCTGTGACGAGTCCAATTGTATCCAATTGTGGTCGAGCTCGAGCATGTTGCTTGAGGACCACCTTGTTATTTTGACCGCGATGTCTCGTGACCTCGTCAGGTATGTTACCTCAGGATTGTGTCTTCCCAGCCTACTACGTCTTCTTTGAGATCACGGTTACAACTTTATGCCATGCAATCCTTGACTTATTAGGACTCTTCCTCTTGTCAAAACTTGTTCATCCCTAAGACATAGAGTCCTGCTAATGATATGATATCTCATCCTGAAATGATTCTACTATCAGAGTCATAACTTTATCCAAACACCGGATAATACAAAACAAATTAAGTTACAAGTTTCAATCACGGTAGAACTCCTAAGGGTTTCAACATTGTAATCCTACTAGGAATGCACTACGTTCCTCTATAAATATATCATCCCAATTCATTATTAAGGTATGTTTTCACCTAATTTTTCAGCATATATATATTTTCTCAAATTCTCTCTCTGACTTAAGCATCGGAGGGGTGACGAGGACACACCTCGACGCCTTTGTTTCAAGTACCAGAAGATCTTGTTCGTGCTCATTTTGAATCGTCGAGCTCGAAAATCAGCATGTACGATTTTTGGTAGCATCACTTCCCTATAAAGATAATAGTTTGATTCTCAATGAAATACACTTAAAGTTTATTAGCTTTTTTATTTTCTTCTCTTTTCTATCTAGTTTATAACAAAAAAATTATTTATTTTAAAAAATATTATAACAAATATATTCCTTTGTGTGAGAGTCGAGTTCATATTTTGTTATAAAAAGAAATAACCCATGAACAGATATCCTAATTTGTTAACTACCAAAATTTGAACCCTTGAAATTTATATACTCTAATATTATGAAAAAAGCATTTTATATAAAATTCAATTTGAATTTTGATTCCCAGTTACTTTCTCTTTTCTATCCCATTTCATCATCTAATTGATCTAAGTACATAAATTTTCATGAATAATTATGATATGAGACCATTCTATGATTGACTCATAAATCATATACAACTAGTTTACTGGAATATGTAGAAAAAACTAATTTTTTTTTTCACAACCTTTTCAAATTATATGCACTTTACCGGGAAAGAATGGTCAAATTGAGGTCAAATCGATGATAAAAAAAATTAAAAATTAAATATCTATCACGAAATTTTGCCTCATCCGATTTTAATAGCACACCAGCCAATTCTTTACTTCTTTCAACGGGGCCGGACGTTGTTCCTAGTATTGTGATAGAATCTACCAATAACAAGAGATTTGAATCAATTCTGAAATGGTATAATACTTTCTACAACAGCTATGAATTATACAGGCACAATGATCTTTGTTAAATAAAGGACTGTTTGTAGTATAAAGTGCGAATGAAAATAAGAACAGATTTGGCAAGTTTCGAGAGCTGCCCCTCTCCTAATGATTCGGAATTGTTCATGCCCCACAAATTCGAGGTCCCAGCTCAGATTGCCACTTGGACAGTCATGTAAGCAACAGGTCCACGCGGGCAAGAAGCTAGCTGGAAGGTCAATGGGAGAGAATTGACAAAGTTGAAATTAAAGAAAATAGGTTCATCTAAGGTCTTTTAATGCTGAAACAGAGGTTCCTTCAAACTGTCCGAGATCGAATGCACCAGAGATCCTTGAACCAAAACTGACCTTTATTCACACTGAAGCCGATGTTGTTCCTCGTAACAGATTTGGAGTTAGAAGTGATTGACGTGACGGCTATAATAAAATATGTCATATGTCAGTGTGTCAACCTACAAATAGAACGACAAACTTTTTGTCAAACATTAATTGTAAAGATGAGACAGTGATGTGAGGTTTCGATCTAGAAGATGATGCCACGTGGCTTTGATTCAACGATCACCACGTCGGCCAGAGCAGCATAAATAACCTCACTTTATATGGAAGAAAGGGGGGAATGGGGGCATCTATGTAATTTTAGAATTAAATACTCAAAGTACCTTCATTCTCATGAAAGACACATATTGAAGAAGATTTACATACCTTGTTCTTGACTTATTTTGTAAACACAAATAGCAAATACATCAAGATTCCAATACAAGATTCCTTATTTCCATATCTATCCTTCCACATATTCCATTACACAAGAGAGATTTATTGTGAGAAATCTGTCCGGCATTCGTTGATAGCCCGATTGTCGTCATTACCAAAAATCGTCGATGCCTGAACGTTTTTTTCTTTTGCCGGAAAGTGTCTCTCGAGTCCATTCCAGCCAGACTACCGTTCCCGTTCCGATAGAAATGCACCGGATTCGTATTTGATGTGACGAGAGTGGGTTCGATATCTGTTGAACTCATTTTTTGAGGTCAACAGTCACATTTCCCGAATGCCTACTAAACTCTACTAATCTTTATTTATATAAGTCTAACAACCATGACATTGTCAAATCTAACAAACTCTATTCCATAAGAGTAAATATCACTCCTCCTTATAACGTCTCTAATAAGTGAACCTTATGGGAGGCTTATCATATTGTTCGATGGGTAATTCTACTTGTACATCAAGTAGTGTACATAAGGGATTACACTTCCCTCACATGGGGGGTGGAACCCGCTTGAATAATATTTTTTTATTCAAGCGAATCCCACCCCTCATGTGAGGGGGGTGTAACCCCCGATATACCGCTAGCATCACCATCGTTTGATTTTGACAACATTGCAATCAAGTAGAATAATCGAAGTTCTAAAATGGGTGAGACTTGGCAAGGCATGAAAGTCAAGATCAATAAATAAATAAAATAATACAACTATTAAAAACTGTATAGAAATTCCATACATACTTTTAAGATTTCAAAGAAAAACATGATTCTCAAAATAAAAAGTACCCAAAATCAATAATATTTTGTTCATGGACAGAGAAAACTATGTTCGTGAATTGAGTTTGAATTATGATAAAAATTTTATTAGACTCATTTTCTTTTTAAATTTTAGTGATTAAGCCCCCGTTTGGCCTTCATTATTTGAAATTTTAATTGTTGAAATAGTGTTTTTATGAAAAATGTGTGGTTATAATAGTATTTGGCTTTCATATAATTTATTTTCTCTTTCTTTTTATCAATCGCATATTTTTCAATAGTTTAATATTATACATAATCTCTAAACTCTTTTTTTTTTTAACCACATTTTATTCCAAAAAATACTATTCCAACCTTTAAAATTTCAAATAATGGTGGTCAAACGGGAGCTAAAAAAGAAGGAGTTTTCAGATTATATGTAATATTATTTTATTAGAGAATGTACGATTAATAAGAAGAGAATAAAAAAGGAGTTATAATTTTAATTAGGGCGCTAAACATCTCGTCGGACTGAAAAAAATTAATTATCAAATAAATAGATGTGCACCTAAACGAATATTTTAGAACACTAAAAATAATAAACCAAAGTACCTGAAAATCTTGTTTGAGTCATATTAAAATTTTCATTTTCATTCTTCTACTCATATTTAATCACACATTTTTTAATAAAATAACATTTTTTATCATATCAATAATTTTTCTTTCTTTTTTAACCACATATTCTTTATCAATTTTAATATTTTAAAATATATTTTTTAAAATAATGTGGTTCAAATACCCTCGAAGTTAGAAATTCTTTAGTTGTTCCGTTCAGTTTGGGCGAACGAGTCAAAAGTAGAGGCCGTAACTAACCCAGCGTTCACGGCACACCGGCGATGACCAGAGTCAGCCTTGAGTAGACCCTTCTTTTCTGGAAAGTAAAGTGTGCACCAACAGCTCTAATCCCAAAAGCTACGCCAATTTTAAGTTGGGTCCTACTAATAATTGTTTTTCAGCCGCCCCGCCACGGCCGGCCATGGAAATTATTCCCATTGTTTGCCATTTCACTGTGTTTCTTGAGTAACCAATGGCGTCATCGTACGCTATGTTTGGCTAAGTCTAGGAAAATTTACCTTACTTTATGGTAATTGTTATGCATATATATTTAACTAAGCGAGCACCCGAGAAAAAGAAAAAACATACGCGCACCCAAAATGAGCTAAAAACACAGGTTTTAAGAAAAATCTTATAGCGACCATAAACAATACGAACTAACATACGCAACCAAAAATAAAATGATTAAGTTGGTCAGTAAAACGTGAACTAATAATAGAATTAGTTAGAAATCAATCAATCAATGACGCCACATGTCATGAACTAAAAATACCCATTTACCTACAAAGTCGGAAGAGAAATCTATAAATAGACATGCTTTAAATGAACAATGCTATCTGAAATTAAAATATCGTCCTCCCAAATAGTTATTTCTAATGAAATTTTAATAGTATTACTTTTTAATTAAAGTTAAAAATAAATAACTTACTTTTATCGAAAATAATCATCTAAACATATTTAGAAATAATTAATTTTGATTCAACGTTAAGCTCATCCAAACACCCTCAATATCTTTTGTCATCCATTCGATAAAAAGTTATGTATTACATTGTTATGTTCAGGATTTTTAATTAACTTCAAGAGATGAACTTTTATTATTTCTTGCAAAATGAGGGGGTTAGGAAATCGTTATAAGAGATAAGATGAAAATTTAGAAATTTTTTGATTTAGAAATTAGATACTGGCCGTAGAAATGAAAATTATAAAAATTACGAATATTAATAAATATAAATTCCAATTTTGAATTTAAAAATCGCATACTGCAAAGTAAAAAGTGTTTCTATAACACAGTTGGACCTAGCTATGAGCCTATGCATCTAGGCCCAGATACAAGACAGCCCATGGGCCAGTTCAAATGGATATCCCATGGGTCCACCCCATAAACCTAATCTTGGGTTCGGTCTGGCTCTCCATGCTAAAAATTAAGTTCAACTCGATCTTGAGCTTGTTTAAATGGAAGCTCAAGCCGATCACGGATAAAGCTCTCATGAGACAAGCCGCCAAGTCGGTAAGTGGCCAACTCCATTACCACTCACTTATTCTAACTCATTTAATAACTTACAATTTTATTCAAGCACTCTTTTTAAATTTGAGTTACTTGTAAGCATGTAGAAACACCATACGTAACTTTCTCATACCCTTTTCAGTTGCCAGAGAAAACTAAAGTTACATTACAAAAGGAAGTCATTCAGAAAAGAGGAAATAAGTCCCGGCCATTTCTCCACTTTGTCCTTTGATTACTTAAAAAAAAAAAAAAGGGAAATTGGGAATTTAATAGCAAAACCCAAAAATACCCTCATTTCTCCTTCACACACGACCGAAAATGGAGAGAGAGAGAAAAAAAAAAAACTCAGTTTGGATCCAGTCGACCAAACCACTGCTCAGAGTTGGCAACACAATCACCAACAACAAGTCATCGGCGAAGTGATCCTTTAAGAAGGTTAGTTTTTTGTTTGATTATAGTTTTGATTTTTCTAGAATGATATAGTTTGAATTTAACATTTAAAATAACTTATTTGTTGGTTATTTGGTAGATGTTAAGTAGTAGTAGTAGTAGTGATTTTTTTTCTTTTTTTAGGAGAGGGGGGATTGAGTTTTATGGCTGGAGATTGTCGGCTGGATTTATAGTCCCGTGACTGTTTTAACAGTCGGCCCACATTTTTTTTAGCCCAACAATTGGCCCAGATTGTTTTTTTTTAAAACAGTCGGCCCAGAATAGTCTGGGCCGACTGTTACGGTCGGTCTATTTGGGCTAAATTAATTTTTTAATTATTTAATTTTTACAATTTTAAATAATAAAACAATTATGTATTTAATTTCTTTTTTCATTTTGTTCTTCAATTTTTATTTTGTTGAACGGTCGGTCCGCCATTTTTTTTACATTTTATTAATTATTTAATTTTTACAATTTTAAATAATATTTTTATTATGTAAATAATTTTTCTTTTTTATTTTTTATTTTATTATTATTATTATTTTTTTTTATCTTTCTCTTTCTCTTTTTCCTAAACTTTAACTTTTAATTATTTAATCTATTTCTTTTTAACCAAATTACCAAATTCATTTTTTTTCTTTTTGTTTAAGTTTAAAATTCTTTTTAATTAAATTTTCTTTTTAAACAAGTCTTTAGTTTTTTCAATTTTACTGAAATAATATTTATATTCTTTATTTAATTTTTATAATTTAATTTTGTTTAATTTTTTGTCTTTTTTTTTATTATTTTTGGTTATAATTTAATTGTTTTCTTCTAATTATAATATTTTTGGTCATTAATTTATATTTAATTTAATTAATCATTTTTTAAATTTGTATTGAATTTATTTTTCTGTCTTCTCCTTTAATTTATGAAATCATTTTTGTTTGTTATCGNAAAATTTTGAAATTGATAATTACTAAAATGAAATATTTATTTTTTAATTAATTTGTATTTAATTTAATTAATTAGTTTTTAAATTTGTATTGAATTTATTTTTCTGTCTTCTCCTTTAATTTATGAAATCATTTTTGTTTGTTATCGTCAATATCTTGCGTATGGTAGTTACAATTTAGTTTGAGATTATGCGTTATTTTATTATTTCTGTTCGAATATTTGAATTTTCGCAGGATGGAGTATCATTTATATGTAGAGTTGAGACGAATGGCAGTGAAAGCTATTTGAAACAATAGATTTGAGAGTTTTACTTCTGCATTGGAACTGCTCGATGATCATCACGGAGATATGCTGCGGTAGTCCTTTCTGTGGCCCCTATACCAATTGCGAGATGTGCAGTACTCAGGACAAATCATTAATGCACTGCTATGTCGACTTCTTAGGCTAGTCAACGGCGATGCC
Source organism: Fraxinus anomala (assembly GCA_903798345.1). Classification (NCBI taxonomy): domain Eukaryota; kingdom Viridiplantae; phylum Streptophyta; class Magnoliopsida; order Lamiales; family Oleaceae; genus Fraxinus; species Fraxinus anomala. The sequence goes on from CAIGRN010026711.1 coordinate 11,816, forward strand.
CTTCTCTTCGACCTTGGGGGCAATGTCGCTAGTTTCTTGATATTTTAAGTTCACCCTGATCACTGGACTGAGGATTACAGGCGACAAGGCAGCCACTGAGAGAAGCAACAGGTTGTACGAGACGTACTTCTAGGGACAGGGACTGGGCTTCTACCCTAGTTGATGGGCACGATCAAGGAGTGCGACTAGATGTTAGATAAGTTGAAGCTTGGGCTGGTCTACATCATTGAGAGCGTGATGAGGTGTCATCACAACAAGACTGCAGTTGACATTTTTCATTTGCAAGTTATTGACGATATTGATGCGTTCAACAACTATCTGTGGGACTGCAGATGTTTTGAAGACACTTTACACATCTTCACTAGATCACACTCGAAGCCCAAGTGGTCAATGTGTAAGTACGATACATATGGTTTTCCCTTGTTAGTGAAGGTAAATGTTTAATATAATCAATGTTAAAAAAAATTTCATGCCAAATTTATATATAATAAGTATATGTGTTGCGGATCTGGGCATATGAGATAGTCCACCTATTGGGTACTCGATTTGCCAGGCGAGGGAAGACACGTTGCCCTCGGATGCATCATTGGCGAACATCCTGAGCAGATGGATGTCTGTCCGACAAACAACTATTAGCCATCCTCGACGACCCTTAGGTGAGTATTGTAGATTTATATTGTATGTCGTTTCAGAATTTCATCACATGATCATTAACTAGTTGAAAGGTCAATACGTCAACTTGAGGTCCTAATTCAGTTGACACCATCGATAGAGGATGAGGGTCGTGGTCTTGTGCTTGAATTAGCCGTTCTGTATACTCCACGAGACCAGATATCCGATTATATCCTACACCGAGATCGGGTATGAGAATTGCATATAATTTATTGATTATCGTTTTGTATGAGTTAGTCTATTTTAACTAAGTTAATAATTTTTAATGTTATTTGTATATGAGCGCGGTCCAGTTGATCGACAATTACCTCCATCGTCGATGGGATTGTCTCCGCCCCCGATGGGATCACCTCCGCTACCAATAAGATCACCTTCTCCTCCATCCAGACCCTACCCCAGTGGATCTCCTGTGCACAGTGATCTGTATGACCTTTGGCTAGATTTATTACGGAGATGAGGAGGAGGTGGGCGCGCTACGAGGGAAGGTAGGAGCCCTGCAACGAGAGATGAGAGGCGAGATATCGAGTTTACATCAAGATGTTACAGTGCTCTATAGCCATGTATCAGACCATGAGGTGGAGGTCGTAGAGCTCCGAGGCGATATAGCAGGACTGCGAGGGGGTGATAGACGGGACGACGGAGAGGGTGATGGAGATCGGGTCACTCCACGTTGTGGCCAAATACTGCATTTTTGGGTGGAGGCGGAGTCGGAGGTAGCCCTGATGATAGAGGTGGAGGTGCTCGAGGCGAAAGTGCTCGAGGCGACGAAGGGGTGTCTCCAATGACGGAGGAGGGGGTGGCAGAGGTGGTACCCCCGATGACGGAGGAGGAGAGGACGTCGATCGTAACAAAGGGTAAAAGGCGTACTGTTGACGTGTCGGAGCATGTGATCGGCAAGAGGTCGAGATTGCCGTCACAATACGTCGTATTTACCTTTACGACTGAGGCGAAGAGGAGGATGTTTGTCAATGGGATGTACCCCAATCTCTTCTAGGAGGTGGACCATGCCAAATGAAAAACGTTCGAGATGGAATGGAGAAGAATTGCGCACTGGTAAGTATTTTACAATTTCAGTGAAGTACGCTATACTAACTCATCTATACTTCTTTTAACATTTTTCTGTTTCTTTTTTCAGAGATAGCCGAACGGTAGGAGGGGGGTCTATCTCGAAGTTCTATAAGTGGTTTCATGACATATCCACTTCGGAGACTTGACTTGTCGACGATGTAAGAAAAATAGTCATATTGTTATCTATTATGTATACATAATTTTTTTGTTTGTGATATTAAATAACTCCCTATATTTTTTATTGGTGTTTCCTATTGTATCACATCGACCTGCCATGGAGGTATTGCGTGATCGAGCTCGACGATATCCGCGATCATTCGACATTCCTGGCCGACTCATACTGAGTACTGAGTTCGTATGTGCTGTTACCGNTATGTATACATAATTTTTTTGTTTATGAAAAGAAATAACTCCCTCTATTTTTTTATTGGTGTTTCTTGATGTAGTAGATCGACCTGGCCATGGACTTATTGCGTGATCGACCTTGAAGATATCCAAAATCATTCGACATTCCTGGTCAACTCATATTTAGCACCAAGTTCGTACGTACCATTACCATTGAGCATCAGTCGCTTCAATTTATGGGTAATGGGTACGTGCTGCCCAAATACATTACCGAATGGGTTGTAGGGATGTGGCCGAGTGTCGAGGGAAAGCCATGGGAATTTTGTATGCATATATACATTTTAGAGAACGTGAATCATCATTGCATTTCCATGGAGATTGTATTCGCTAACTCCACTATATATGTGTACAACTCCGACCATTCCTATCTGACACAAGACCAACTCGAACATAACTTGGAGCCGCATTTAGTGATCGTTCCCTTGATGGCTGCTCGAGCCAATGTGATTGTGAAGGACAGACTAGGCATCATGCAGGACACGATGATGAGTATGCCTTGTTGCTCCACACCTACCGCACCTACGCGGTTAAGAAAACTCTCTGGTAGATGGTATTCTAGACGTACATGGACGTTCGAACCACGCGGTTCAACTTACGATGGCAACAAACTATTAAATGAAAAAATATGGTCAGGAACTTACCACTCGGCTTCATTATCTTATATCGACATCTTGGAAAATATGATTGCGTCCAGTGTTCAATCCCCATTTTTGTTAGATTCTCCTATGCCGGTAATAATTTACCTCCTATTTCCACCGTGAACTTATTACACCTTTTAGCACTATAAGCTTTGGCCACTCTCCTTAACAATGAAACGATACCTTTGCCCCAATACTTAGTCTTCAGGTTTTCTTGTATATGATACATGCAATATCCATGATGTGCCTCGGGAAAAACTTCCACAATATCATTTATTTTAGACGGTCCCCGATCAGTTACAAAGGCAAGGTCCTCAACTTCAACTATTACTTTCCTCAACTTTGTGAAGAACCAACGCATCGACAGATCATTCTCGCTATAGACTATACCGAATGCAAGAGGGTAAATTTGGATGTTGGCATCTTGACATGTAGCAATAATTAACTTGCCTTCGTATCTAGCTTTCAGAGTTGTATCATTGAGTAGAATTAGGGGTCGCATCGCATTTCGAAATCCCCGAATGCATTGTCCAAGAGTAATGAAGAAAAACTTAAAGCAATTCTCGCCCTCCGTCTCAATAAAAAAGGCCGAGCCAAGATTAGTTGTTCCCATGTTCTCGTAATACCTGGGCAATTGAGTAAAATTGTCCTCGACTGAGTTCATTAAATCATCCAATGCCCATTCTTTGACCTTCCAGGCCTTCTGGTAGCTCATGACCACTCCATACTCTCGACGGACGTCGTTAATGATGTCTGAAGGTCTGTAAATCGTCCGTGGGTCCTGATACTTGTGCATTATCTGTCGACTAATAAACCATACTCGAGCTTGCCCGTGATCATTTCGACGAATTCCCACTTTGCAAGTATGTTACTGATTATACTTACAAACTACAAAGAACTCATTCGTGTCCATTTTCGTAGCTTGCAAATGGCAACGGCAAGTGTCGTTGACGCAGATAATCGTCAATAATGACTTGTTTGATTTTTTAACTTTGAACTAAAAGTTGTATTTCTGTGCAATTCGATGCGCATCTTCATGCACATCTTTCTTTATTTCGAATAGATATTCAACATACAAATTCTCATCATCGAGAATCACACGCGAAGAATTAGATGACAGTTCACTCGTTCTAGTCCTTGCGCTCCCACCCCACTCATGTTTTCGACGGGATAAAGCAAATGAATCCCCATTTGTAAATTCATTGTTGTTCTCGTTGTCGTGAATTATCTACGGAATTCTAACAGTGAGATCGCGATAAGAAACAACTAGCTCGAGAATAATCACATCATCCTCATGAGCTATCTCCACTTTGTCCCAAAAATCATGGCACTGTGATCCCCTTCAACCGAATCTTCGTGTCCACCTTCGACGACATCCTTCCTCACTAAAGTCACCCAAAGAGAAGTCGTGTACATTTTGTTCAATTCAAATAGATAATTCATAGGTGAAATCGGAATAGATAAATCATCCTTGAATCAAAATCTAAGTTCCATATCGTAGCGAGAAGGAATGATATTCATCTTGTTTTGTAAATCATGGTACATTCCTGCAAATGTTGTACTCTCCATTATGAAAATTGGAATAACACCACATTTATCAGTCCATTTCCATACCCATTGATCATTTTCATCCAATTTGAAGTTACCAAAGAAACAAACTGGCATTACAACCATATCTGCAAGACGAAACATAATTTTTTTTATGAAAATACATACTCATTTGGCTCGCCTGGATCGGCTGTTCCGGCTGTTAAACGTAAAAAAAATGGGATGTTTTTATCGATTAAAACGTATAAAAATTTAACGAAAATGAAATAAAACATACGTAAATATACTTACCGATTTGAAGTTATTGATATTAAAAAATATTTCCTTCTTCATCATTCGATAAATTTCAGAGATTTTGAGGTTGAAGTAGATAAAAGTTCAGAGAGTTTTTATCTGTGTTGGAATTGACAGATAATAAAAGTTAAGTGATTTTGATATTTTAAGTAGGGAGTGTTTGATTTTCAGTTATTAACTAAAATGGTAAAATAATCTTTTAAACAAAACAATATTTTGTAATTGTATAATTTATTTAAGGATATTTTTGTCTTTTAACCTCTAAAAGACCAATGTGAAAATATAGTATAGTTGAAAAATCAAAGTAGAAATTGGGATTGTTAACGTGGCCATTCTTAAAAGTACCACTTCAAAAAATTTGAGCATTTTTTGTCCGTTCTAATATTAGAATCTGCAAAAGACTTGGAAAACAAGTTTCAATAAGATGGTCCAATACATTAAGCCCCTGTTTAGTGAGGATTAAAATCAGATTTTTAAGAGATTTTGATAAAAGTTGATGAGATGCATGGTTGAGTTCACCCTAAAAAATGTAGGGTTAAAATTAATTGTTTACTTTGATTTCGATTAAAATCTGAATTTTATTTTATACCTAACATTGGCTAAAATTTAATAGAACCTAATTTAAATATGTTATTATATTTTAGACACGTGTCGTCATTTGATGAATGATTTGTAATAAAAAAGAGAAAAAATATAAGTAAAAATTAAGAATAATGTTATTTAGCACCAGTATAGATGGTCACACTTGATATGTTCAACCAAATGAATTATGTGACATTGAATTAATGTGAATCTATCATTCAATGCCATCCAATTGGCTCCTAAATTGATGTTGACACCAATAGTGTTGAATAATATTACTCAAAGATTAAATACGATACAATTGACACTTATCTTCATTTCATTTTAATAGACATTCATACATCTTAAATATAGTATCGTTGTACAAAACCATTTTTCCCATACTTGGTATCAACTTTAGGATAAGATTTATTTATTTTTTTTTTTTGGAAAGAATGAAAGTTTAGTGAGAGTAAGTACCATCGCGGGCTCCTCAGTTTATCAGCATTATATATGTTTATGTTGTTGGAAAATATTTAGACCCAAATATGCGAAATTAATCAATAACAAGCAACAAGTCATTTGATTATTGTTTCTAGATGATTAAGTTTAAAATTAATTTGAACCCTAAGTTAAACAATCAAATATACGTAAAGATAAAAAACAATAAAGGAAATAACACTAGACATGATCATGGATGAAAACCCTTTCTCAAGATCAAAAAACTTTCGGGCAAACTTGCCAATGAAATCCTCTAGAAAAGTTAGCTTGTAATTACGCCAGATACTACTAAACCTTAATTGACTTTGACCACCTAACTTGTAAATCAACAAGGAACTTTAGTTGAGCGACATGTACTTCCCAATAATTCTAAGCTACTTTTCTTCCGCGTGGACTACCAAGAACGAACTCGTTCTGGAGCATTGGAATTCCAAGTACATATTTTCCAACTTCAGAACTATAAAGGCTTATAGATGAAAGTGGGATTTTTTGGTGTTTGATCTAATAATAATTTTTTTTTTTTCTGTTTTGATCTCTGGTTGAGAGAATATTGGAATATGTAATTCATCTTCAAAGGATAATCCCTTGACTAAATACAAGGCTCAAACAATAAAAATATCTTTGGAATGAATTCTAAAGAATTGATCAAGTAGTTGAATCAAAAGATCTTTGTCAAACCATCCATGTCATATACGCCAATGTCTTCAATATCACATTTTGGTGAAAGTATGTTTCATGCTGCCTTGTCGTAAGTTTCGAGCATTATCATCTTCATATAATATTTTATCAACTTTTGATAACTGCAATAATATAATGATTCGAAAAACATCTCTTGTTGTTATCTTTAGGAATCTCATATATATAAGAATATTATTTTGAAGGTAAGTATTTTGTAAGTTATGGACATTTATTACACAAATAATATGTCTCATTAAAACTTTATTAAGAAAAATATGTGGGAAAAATTCCAAAGATGGAAAAAGATTACATTATTCATTTGAATATGCAACAAAAGTTGCTTCATTAGAAACCTTGGTAGAAACCCGTTGAAGAAATATATTTTATATATTTTACATATTATTTTAGGTGGCTTACTTAAAATAAATTGATTTTCAAATGTCAAAAATAAGTGCTAAAAACGTGAAAAATGGATGTCCAAGCGTCAGCCAGTCTTGACGGGGTGAAAAGCAGATTCGTCTAGAAATTTTGTGACTGCGAATTTTAGAGCTTTTACACCCAAAATAAGATGCAGTCTATAGTTTCCATATTACAGCTAATACAAATTTATTTACCTACCTACCTAAATATTATTTGATAGGTTAAATAATTAAAGTTAAGGAAATATTGATTTATTACTAAACTTTCCTTAAGATTATTTATTGTTATATCAAATAAATCTTGTATGATATGATTATATTTTTACCGGTTTTACTGTGTATAATTTTGGGTAAGATTTAATTTCAATCTTGACTATTCCTCTACATAAGTAAATGAAGAAACAAGAAGTAAATTAATAGATTTGAATAATTTTTTTGTCTTTACTCCTGTTAATTACGGCTCTGCCTAATTCAAGAAATCACAAGGGACATAATGTTTCATTAATTAACTCAAAGTAAAACTTTGAAAAACCTAATTCCGTCTGGTGAACATGTTGCTAGCATTTTCATCATAATCAACAGTGAGCAGTTCTACCGTTTTCCAGCAGGTTTAGGTGACGTGATTATTCGTTTATTATTTTCAAAGTCCAACGTCTTCTTCAAGTATTTGGAGAATACAAAATAACTTGTGTTGAATGTTCTGTCCCTTCAATTAATCGAGCTACTTGGCATGAAGTTAAGAACGTGTGTTCTTAATCTAAGTGTGGTTGTAATTGAGTACAATACTGAAGTTGTGATAAAGTTAAGATCAGAAGATTTGATTTTAACTTCTACAACAAGTCAAAGAAGAAAACCAACGAGTTGTTCATAGATTTCTTTTAATTTTTTTTGTTAATTTTGTGAAATTACAAAATTGAGATTATTGTATTTTTTATCAATTAATTAGTGGATTGATTTACCTGTGGCATGGAGGCTTGTGGATATTTTCCTTCGGGATTTACCACGTTACATCCGGTGTTCATATTTAATATGTTAGTTAATTTCTGCAATTGATTAGAATCACTTAGAACACTAGATTCGTTTACACGCTCCAGTCACAACGGTTGAAAAAATTGGTCATAGGGTATTCTAATTACTTGGCGTGTATTGTCTAAATTGGTAATTAAGACAGAATTTTTAATTAACCAGCTTCTAGAATTTACAAAACCCAATGAGACAACCTTGATTAGGAAAAAAAGAGTACAATGCATATTTACTCTCATTATAATAATATCATTAGAATTATATGCTTATGCATATTAAATCCTTTAGGGATAAGATTAATAGTCATGTCAGATATATTTGTCATAACCACGTTTTAAATTTTATGCATTGTCAAGATAATGAGATATGGACAAGTGATTGCATCAACTACTGTCTTTACGAAATTTATTATGTTGAGAGTCGTGCATCACATGTTACAACTTCATTTTTCTCATTTACTTTTTGCATAAGTATATATCTTTAGATTTTCTTAATGCATGTTTAGAAACTTCGTGTTTCTACAGTAAATTCAAGTTTACTATGATTTCATCCTTTTATTCGGTCAATTATTTCTACAATCGATATGAATCGAAGAATTTATTTCGATTACTCATTATTCATATGTGAAGCAATAAATAATGTACAAAAGTATCGTGACAACTTTTACATCATGTGAAGCGATACATCATGTACAAAAGATTTTACATTCTATTATGTCTGTATATTTTTCAAAAGTATGCACCTCATAATGGGGCTATCATTTTTATTAGCTCCATTTTCTTTTGGAGATTTTTATCTTAAAATCAAATGTATCCATGTTTTAGGCGTGCCATAGATATATCAAATATAATATTAATGAATGGTCCTCCTAGAACGTCAATTTGAATTGGAGAATTTAAAGTTGATAAATGAAATATTGTTGACCTCTTTCACTAGTAAATGCATCTAAAATGAATTATCTTTCGAATTTTCGGTTCGAATTGTCTTTCGTGAGGATATTTTTACTTTATTTCTAACTTCTTAAGTTCTCCTCCTAATGTTGAGGGAACTGTCCAATCAAATTTATAATGAGCAAACCATGTTATAAAATATCACCTGTTAGGACTTAAGATATTGTATAAATGTTCAAACTTCGCATTTATCCTCAACATTCTTTATTTCCTTCGAAGTCCATTGTGGTGGATCAATTGTACATATATTGCACTATCAAAATAATTAGATAGTGAAATTAGGCTTTGACCATAAACCAAATATAGTCGAAAATCTTTTGATATTGACATGATGCTAATAACATTCCCTAGACAAAACATGGAAGCATTTTGTTCTCAATAATAATAGTTTAAAAAATAATTAAAGGCACTTAACAAATAACAGTATTAAACCATTTACAGTCATCTCAAGTAACACTTATTAAAATGTTGAGATATAGACTCACTAGCATTAACAAGATAATTTGAAAATTATCATCTTAATTTAAATATCACCCTATTTAATTTTCAAGATTATAAGGATTTAATCTCAAAATTAGCTATTGATAATTAATGACCAATTTATGATATAGAGGCAAGCATTATATGTAAATTTGTTGGAATGAAGAATCTTCTGGCACTGCATTAGATATTCATTTGAATTCTCATTTTGCATCACTAATGATCCACTGATGATCTAACTGGATATGCCAAACAATGATTCATTTATTATTTGAACTTTCGATCCAATACAATTTTTTGTTTTAGTTGTACCAATATCGGTGTAGTATCAATCATAACAACCATGTGAATGTAGTATCAATCATAACAACCATGTGAAAACTTAGTATGCTTATATTTAATTTGTAGAGATTAAGGGAATGTTTGATTCCCATTTTTTCGAAAATACATTTTTTCTATATTCTTTTCAACTACACATTTTTCATTAAAATAATATTAAACGCAAATTTTTTTTTCTTATTTTTAACCACACATTCCCCATCAATCTAATATTTCAAAATACATTCTTAAAAAATAATGAGGCTCAAACACCACCTAAATTACTATCAATAATAAAATCTTATTGTCCTACGTAACACAATCTTTGTTCTTCTGGTGTATCAAAATAATATTATTATGGAATATTGATATAAATAAATTTTGTTTCTTTGATTTAATTAAAACTGCAATTCTTTACGATCAATACAATATTTATATTGAAGTGCATAAATATTTTTATTCTTAAAAAATAATTGCACAATATTCTTCAAGAATATTAATAAATATAGAATTGTGTTTCTTCCATAGCAACATAACAATTCTACAATATTCTTCTAAAGTATTTGAATGATGTTTCATTCTAGAACAAGAATGGATTATTCTTCTAGTATACTAATTTAATATAAATGTATGCTTCTTTTGGAGCAATAGATCAATATTCTTCTGAATTATTGAAGTTTTAATGTCATGCTCTTAAAGAGCAGGCAATATTCTTTTAGATTAATTTTACATTTTGCTTCTTCAGGAGCAGCAACAAATTAAAAATATCAATTAAATATGACAAATAATATATTTTATTTTATGATCAATCATAATAAGCAAATTGTAACAAAAATTGAATATATGCAGTGTAGTGAGTATAATTTATATATAACAACCAATTAAAGAAAACATGGTAGTTTGTCTATTGGAATTCATGTATAGATGCGTGCATTAGAAAAAATATTTGATTTAATCATGCAATTTGTACAATTGAGTCTATCTGCAATTTTTTATACTGAACAACCAATTAAAAGAATATATAAACTTCTCAATATGACTTGATGTGATTTGTACGTGGCGTTCCAAAATATAATTTGACGTTAGGACCATCAATCAATGATTTTTTTTTTTTTTTTTTGCAAGAATTCGATTACTGTTCACGTACAAATATCTCATGAATGGACCGTTGTATTTTAATCATAATAATTGAATTTGAAGAAAAATGAGTTGTGAATGTGTTGTCAAGAATGCATGACGATCGGACCACAGAGTGCTAAGATAAACGTTTTGATCAAAGTTGCACAAGCTGTCTAGATCCTGAGAATTTCTGCAATGTTGATCTCAAAATTTCTCTCTATTTTGGATGAGTTTTTTCGTATTGATAATGTGTTATAAAAGCAAATGAACATGTGAGAAATATAAGAGAAAATAGAGAGAGTCAAAACTCAAGTGTGTATATTATTAAGAACTAAGGCCTCATATGTATAGAGTTCAAAATGAGAGTTACAATTAGAGTACAATAGATTTTATTAGAGTAGATATGACTTCTCTAAATATTATGATAAAACTGAGTAATCATCATAATTATTACAATGGCAATATTTTATACAAATAGAATATTTGACAAAAAGTATCATCAAGATCGAATGTAGTATTAATAAAATGTTGAAGATGAGACACTAATAAAAAAAAAATTAATCACACAATTGCTACAATAAACAAAAATTGATGACTTTAAATAAAATGAAAATGTGTTGCAACAAATAAAATTTAGTGCCAATATGATTACCGCACACAAAAATGTACTATGTAAAATGTAAGTTTACACAATATGGTAGGTAAAGTTTAAATACCCCTATACACACGATGCATTTTGTAAATTCGGTTATAATATCTATTACAAATAACACATTTAAAATATTGTTCGAATTTTTTGGGTCTTCTTCTTCTTCTTTACACTATCCTGAATCAATGTGTCTCAAAGAGGCTACAAAATCAAATCATTTGAGAATTCTGCATCTTATTGATTTCTAGGGCTTTTGATTCTATATGAGATGGAGAGGGCATTTAAAGCTCACTTTCTAAAACTTTGTTATGCTTGTTATTACCATTAGATCATTCTTCTTATCTTTTTAGGCAAATCGATCGAATATTTGCCCCAAAGTACATCTGTAATAGGAAGAACATGAATTACCAACCAGAAATAAGAAATTTTCTTTACACCAGTCCATGTACTTCAACTGGCATAAGCACTCGTAATAACTGCATTGCTCAATTAGTTTTGAGCACAATGTCTCGTAGGCAAACTATATCCGTTACAACTCGTTAATTCATTGAAAAGTCGTTTTCTTTTCCATGCCATCCCATCTCAGAAAGGTTTTTAATTCGCAATCTCATATCTTGGTGTGTAAAACTTTAATTCCCATAAAGTAGTTGTAAGTCAGATCAATGTACTATGTGCATGAACACTTGATAACTTTGCCGTTTATTGCTCCTACATACCAATGTGTAGCTTTTTAGCATCTTATTCTCTTTACCTTAACTGACCTTCCTCTTCGAAGTTATTATCTGGACTATATATTTTATGTGAATTGGGTCCCATCAATTTGTAGGTAACCTAACTTTATATGCTCTTTACTTGCTAGAAAATATTAAGTGGATGAATACATATCCAATGAACCTTGACACGTTTTCGCCATTCGTCTTTGGACCCTCAAGCAAGAACTAGTGCCTCTTTTGGCTAAGATAAAGAAATTTACCGGTGCTAATTTAATTTACTTTAAATTAATAAGTTCATTTTGGTAGAAATTTTAGATTTTAATTTTAGTCAAAATCCACAACTAATTTTAACAATATATTTTATAAGACCCACGACTTTTCAATCACATATTTCATCAACTTTTATCAAAATTTACTAAAAATTTAATTTTAATTCCCATCAAATAGAGTAATGATATTTATCATCATTATGATAGAATAGTGACAATCCGTTATCCTTCACTTTTCTTTCTCTCTACTCCTCCTTTATCTTGTAAAAATTGAATTGCTCAATTTCATTATTTCATAGAGAATGTTAAATCATCGATATTCCATCATCATAATAATAAATAGTATTATTCCATCAAATAATAGCTAAGTAAGTTCGGTTATAAATCATTTTTTAGGGTCAAATTTGAAAAATATATTAATTAGAGAGTACACTTGGCTAAGCTTAAAAGGATGCACTATGTTTCAAGGTAGGTAAATTTTTTATTTATCAAAACTGAAAATAAGCATGTTACTTTTATTCAAAATGAGTAACTTTTTTCATTTAAAAACAAAATAATGTATACATACATTTTACTTAAATGTAATAAATTTTACTTACTTTAATCATGCTTTTATTTTGAAAATAGTCCTTACCTTCTATCAAAATAATTACACAAATTCAAATATATTCGGAATCAAAATATATACAAAACAAACTTTTTACTTGAGCAAATACGCTCCTAGTTATGCAATTTGATCAACTACTAGTTCCATGCCAAATACCTAACCCATAATTAGGTATGTGCAAAAATCATGCTACCAACCGATTTGTTCTGAAAATCAAGAACTCGACACAATTCTCGTTTCTTAGTTTAGAAACAAAAATTTTGCCCAGTTCTCTACTTGTCTGTGAAATTTTTTATCAATGCTTAGTCATTTAAATTTGGTGGATGAGAATTAGGGTCCATGTTTTGTCACTTTCATTACCTGTTGTTTCCGTAGTCCAATTATCCAATGTCGGAACATCGAATCTGCCATTTAAAACTTTAAGGTATTCAGTGCATTATTATTAATTTTTTTTTCTTTTCTGTAGCCACTTGCACAACCCTTTTCATCTGAGTTAGATTACTATGAGTTTGGTTAAATTAAAACATTAAGAAATTGGCAGTTCAATGACCCATTGTCAATAAAAGCTTGTTTGGAAATGTTTAGAGTATAAATACTTTTGGTCGAATTATTTTTATCGACACATCTTATAATATTCGTTGACCTCGATTTCTATAGGGATGATGTGGCCAACAAATCTTGGCACCACTCATGTCCACGTAGCAACAGTAACAATGGAAAAGCAATGGAGGGCAGATTTGATGTCACTACTAAATTGATGTGCTTCTTATATGAAGGACATCATCAGGTGTTAGAGTATTCTCAGAAACGGATGGTGAATGCATATTGTCAACTAGCGAGTGGCGGAATGAGTTCAAAGCAAAATGTCCCACAAGCTAGTTGTCACGGTGAGACCGACTCCGAAGAGGGTGAGGATGTAGTTGGCACATTCTCACATCAGTGCAATACACTATCGCACCGGGCTATTAAAAATGATGATATTCCTTCGAAAGAGGTAAAGATGGAAGAATCGAAGACTCTTATTTGTAGGGCTAAAGGCATAATGTACATTGATGTGAAGATCAATGAAAAACCAATTAGCGCTATTGTAGATACTGGTGCTACCCACAACTGCCTCGCAAGTACCGAAGTGGAGCGGCTCGGACTTGTTCTGAAAAAACGTAGTGGGAAGGTCAAAGAAATCAACTTTGCTTCTCAACCAATGGCTGGAATAACAAAATCTATGTTACTCAAAGCACGTCCTTTCGATGGACGGACAAATTTATCCGCAGTTCAGATGGATGATTTTAAGCTTATTTTGGGATTGAAATTTTTTCAGGATAGTAAGACAACAGTGTTGCCATATTCTGATTTGTTAATAATGATAGGTAGTAAACCGTATGTCATCACTACAAATCTGAGAAGATGGGCGAGAAGAGTATCTCGATTCCCATACAAGTTGGGAAAATAAACGGGAAGAGTATCTCAGCTATGCCATTCAGTAAGGGTTTCAGGAGGAATGAACCCTCATTTTTGTGCATTCTTCGATTAGAAGAGATCGAAGAGCTGACTGACCCTATTCCAAAACCCGTCAAAAGGCTTATTTAGGAATTAGAGGACATCATACCAGATAAATTATCAAAGAAATTGCCACCAATATGAGATTGAACTTATTCCAGGTACCAAACCTCCCGCTAAGGCACCCTACCATATGTCTCAGCCTGAGTTTGAAGAGTATCAGAAACAATTGGGAGAAATGTTGGAAAGTGAATTATTGTGCCTGCGAAATCACCATATGGAGCTCCCGTGTTGTTTCAGAAAAAGGTCAAGGGTTCTCTTAGAATGTGTT
>CAIGRN010026720.1:0-15894 GCA_903798345.1 Fraxinus anomala
AAAATAGGTGCACATATATACACATACATATATATATATATATATATATATATATATATATATATATATATATATATATATATCCGATCATTTAATATGAGCGTGTGTTGTCAAAGGAATGAGCCTTACGCATCGTTTTATTTTTTTTATTTTGGGAACTTTCCACAAAAAAGATGAAAAACTAAATTATTTTTCAACACACCATCTCCACATACTATGTTTCTTACTATTTTCTTAAATCGTTTGTTTTAACACAAAGTGTTATACAACCTGCTTCCTCCGCCATCACCGCAATCACCATCGTCGCCACCATCTTCTCGTTGTCACCATCGTCATCATGACCACCACACGTAACATACTTTGTTACACTGTCCCCGCTATTGTCATTGTCACAACCACTTGTGGTGGTATGTTACAATATCAAAGTCATCATCGCTAGCAACCATCTTTGCCATCATCCCTACTGATGATCTCCCTAAATCTAACTACCACTAGTCAACTTTGACACCAACACCACCATAGTCCCTTGAACTAGTCAAGGATTGATGTTGCCTTCTTGACAATAGTCCATCCAACGTCGTTGTCGATACTAATAAGTGCAGTTTACGTATTTATATAGATCATAAAATATGGATATTTGGGAGTATTTCTGATAATTATAGCTTAATATCTTATATATGTTGTTTGTTAGTTGAAACACGATGATTAGAAGTGAATTAATGAAAACCAGCAAAAGAGAAGATTTTCAAAGATAGGGGACCAAATTATAAATATCCAAAGTTGATTTAGAATAAGGAATGATTATTGAAGGCGGGAGTCGATTGTATGTAATTGGAACACAAAGGATTAGAATTGAGAGGAAGGATTTGATTGGGAAAATGAGCAAAACTTGAGACCCAAATTGCAACTTACGATAATAGAGGCTTGCGATTATACGTGTATAGGTGTTATGATCGGAATGCCTTGTTTAGTGCCTATAGTAAATTCATTTATACATTTTGATTGCACCTATTTGTCCAATGCGATTGCATGGGGCACTTTTCGATCAGACAAGCAGTTTCCTTCTTCGGGTAAACCTTTTTATGGAAATGACTTTGAATGCATTTCTAGAATTAATTTTGGCCTCTTCAAGTACAAAATGTGGGAAACAATTGAAGGAACCTGCCATACCAATGTTCTAAAAAGTGCACCTAGACATGAGCTACGAGCAAAATGCTTTGCGTGGCAGTAAGAGCAAATTAAGTGATCGACTGCTATGTTGAGCGCTTAATGTACTTAGGCCTAGGCCCACTTTATTATATTTTTCTCTTTTCAAAAATCTTTTATTTGACTTTAGTTTATACTAACTTTTTTTCTTTTTAGAAAAGGCTTTTATTTGAAATTGGTTTCAAATTTTTAAATGACTTTATCTTTACAAGAGTGAAAAATGTCTTTATTCGGTAAAGAATTAGATCAAATTTGAGCTACGATACTATCATTATTCGATAAAGAATTAGATCAAATTTGAGCTACGACACTATCTATATTATGTAATTATGATTTTGAGACTTATCATTTTATTATAGATGAAGTTCCTATAAATCTATTAAGTAAGACTGATCTAGTTGAAACTATGAAAAATAGACTAATTATAGGAATTATTAAGTAAACATAGTATTTTATAATTTTAGATGTTCTATATGTATTATTTTAATTATTAAATAATTTTTTGATGATTAAGTATTTTAATAATAAAAATAAGTAACTTTGTTTTACGCCTGGACCTCGTCTAGACATGTAAAGTTTGAAGTTTTGCCTCTATGCCTAATCACGCTTTACACTTTTTAGAATACTGCTAATACCATTCTCATTATCACAACATAACATAAAATTCTTTCAGTTTAGAGAGATCAGATTATTACAATTGAAGGAGAAGAACAAACTTAGTAAGGAATCCAAAGAAAATAACATCAAGAATTAGATATTCAAGGCTCAAGATTGAAGTTAAAGAAAAAGAAATTGACTCCATATATTTCTTGTGTTCATATACATTATGGGTGATGTCTTTTCATTATTCTTTATGTAACATCATTAGAAACGTGATAGGCTAGATTATTCTTGTGTTTGATGAAGATGAACCTTATTATTTGATTATTTTCAATTCAAAGACCAAGTGGATTAGTTTATTTGTATTCTTGATTGATCTTGTATGTTTTGTTGAAATACTGAAATGCTTGCACACCATTTAAGTAATTAGTTGCTTATTATATTTTCGTGAGGTTCGTGATAGGTTTAGACCTTTGCAATTTCAACATATTGAAAATATATATTATGAATAAAATATATGGTTTGTGCAATCATATAGATTATTTTGAGATTTAATGCATTACTTTTCATGTGAATTCGCAATAGGAATATGATTGGTTCATGTTTTGAACGTGTTTAACTTTCCTCGGGAGATATAGCTAAATATAATTGGATTATCGATTATCAAGAATATACAAATCACACTAGATTACATAGGTGGAGAATTGAAATATTATAATATTAGATAGATTTGGAATTCCAATACATACATCTCATATTTAATTCAAAACAATCTTAGATAATTAGTAGATAACTTGTACATAACCAATGAAATCTCTTTTGTTAAATTTACGTTCCAATTTGATAACGAGTTGATAAAATTTAATATAAGATTTCTTGTGGGACCATTATTTTACTCACTACATTATTACTTTTCAAATGTCTTGTACGCTTGCGAAATTTCACCAACCAATTTTTTGGCATTATTGTTGGGGAAAAAAGTTTTTAAATTGAATTTATTAATTCGTAATTGGATTTGAAAAGTTACTGTTGTTTTAGCTATTCACAATGTTGATCTTTTTGTATTTTGTGTTCTTTTCGAGTACTATTCATCAATATATGTTCTAGCTAGCTCAAGCTACTACCATTAGATCTTGAGATCGAAAGAACCTTTAGGCAGAGAAGAAGAGAGCAGAGTAGCAGGGAAAACGTAAATGGTTTAAAATTAGAATCAAAATCAAAATTAGTTGCCACCAATTTCTCTAGTACAACCAATTAGAGTAGTTGCCTATGAAGGGAACATGTTAGTTGTCAAATACATGATTCTCATTCTAGCACCTACACGATCTAGTATCATATATTCTCCATCCAAGCAGGTTAATTATCATCTAACTAGATGTCATAACTCGATTCCGAATCATCAGGACGTCAATTTCTTTTGGAACGCACATGAATGGATGCATGATCATATTCGAGATTTCCTACTTCAATGTGAGGTCATCAATCACAAATGGATGTCAGTAGATGTCTTCTGAATGCATTTATTTCCTCATACCTTGAAGGATCGTGCAAGAGATTGGTTAGATTCATTACTTGTTGGGAACATCGTAGCTTGGAATGACGTAGAGCAGAAATTTACACTAAGAAAAAAAATGAAATACATACATGCAAGCCAAAGGAATTCAAGAGTTACCCAGAATTATAGAAAAGGTTTAAGAATCTATTTCGAAAATGTCCTAACCTTGATGTTCCTAAGAAAAAGGTTCAAGAATCTATAGCGCAGAAATCTACTACTATTCATGCTTACTACCTGAATATCATAACATGGTGGATGCTTCAACAGGTAGATCAGTAATGAAGTTGCTAGTGGATGATGCATACAAGCTATATGAAAGAATAGCAGAAAATAGTAGGATTTCACAATATAGTTGCAGCATCCGCTTTAAGTACCCAAATAGAGGCATTAACAAAAAAGATATCCCAATGAAGGCACTTATTGAAAATTCAAAAAGAAAAAACTCAAAAGGGGGATCAAAGCTAGTGTATAAAACGGAATACGCATAGAAAATATAAAAAATCAAATAAAGGAAATAAAAGACGCACTATATGCATGATTAAGCCCCAAAACTTACCCAAACACTTATTTCAAAGAATTGGAGTTTTGATAAGGGGTTATTAGCGTACTTGAGTCTTAGAGGTTGAAGCAATAAAAAATGTAAGAGAATCTTTATTTATTGAGATATTACCTTGCAATTACCAAGATCAATCCAATGAGAAAGGGTGAGGACTAGTATAAAAATTCAAACTTAGATTACACCTTTGAAAGAGACTTAAAAGAACAAATTTGGGGTGTGTATTTTAGAAGCAAGGATTAAAATTGCAAAAGGAAGGAAAAAAACTTAAGTGCCAAATTGCAGCTTTTAGAAAATAGAGGTGTGTGATTGCACGCATATAGGCATTGTGATCGCAACGTCTTCCTGTCAAAATTCATGATTAATTCACTTATACATTGCCCCATGTGATCACATGGGCACTTTTCGGCCAGACGGACAATTTCCTTTTTTCAGCAAAAAATCTTTATGGAAAAGACTTTGGACATTTTTTCTTGACCTTATTCCAGCCTCTTTAAGTACAAAACTTGGGCAACCATTAAAGACACCTCTCACACGGCTCTCATATCACATCATAACATAAAATTCTTTCAATTACAAGAGGTTGTTCACCAAAATAGAAGGAGAAGAACAAACCTAACAAGGAATTCATAGCAAAAAAAAAAAAAAAATCAAGAATTGGAGATTCAAAACTCGAGATTGAAGATCAAGAATAAAAAATTGATTCCACATATTTATTGTATTCATATACATTTTGGGTGATGTCTCATCATTATTCTTCTTGTAATATGATTAGGAACAAGATAGGATAAATCATTCTTGTGTTGGATGAAATGTACTTTATTATTTGATTATTTTCAATTCAAAGATCAAATAGTTTAGTTTATTTGTGTTCTTGATTGATCTTGTATGCCTTGCCGAATTATGTAAATTCTTTGCAACATTTAGGTAATTATTTGTTTATGATGTATTCGGGAGGTTCGTGATAGGTTTAGAACTTTGCAATTTCAACATTCGGGCAATAGATTTTAGGAATAACATATATGAAATATGCTATCATATAGGTAATTGTTTTCCTTGGAACAAGGTCAGAGATGTTTTGCTTGGGAGAGAGAATGCCTGGCCACTACAAACTCTAGAGTGGCATCAGATTAATCTTACACCTTCCATAGCTATTTTGTGAATGTTCATGTCCCACAATATTGAACCTACATCCTATCGAACCACATTAACTAATCCCAAGGCTGGATTCATCTACCACTTGGTGAGGGGTCGAAAGATTGACTTGACAACATTTATCTATGAGCCGATTCAATCTCAAGGAATTTAGGAGGACATACATCGTTCTTTGATATTCCTAAGCCTAATCAACAAGATTTACAAGAGCTCGGGGTGAATATCCCATCAAGGGAGGTTCCAGAGAGACCCATCACTTTTATTAAGCACACTACATTTGAGGCTCAGGAAAGATCTCGAGAGAAGCATAGAGAACAATTAGAGAAGGTGCGCCTTAAACAAGAGCCAGCTGAGCGGGATCAAGCAGTCGACGATGTTGAGATGCCTTAGGCTCACCACTTAGCAATGTCGATACACAGTTATTAAGACAGATGTTCACTACGATGACTGACTCTAATCGAGATATTCAGAGTCTTCAGCAAGCTGTTGGAGCCATAGGTACAGATATCCAGACAATGCGAAGTGATATGTTGACTACCAGGAATTACACTACTACTGCCAGTAGGGAGTCTTTGACTACATGAAACAGGTTGAGATCTTGAATGGATGGTTGAGTACTTATGTGGGCAGAGTTGATGGTATACAGCTGACAGGTAACAAGATGTGAGATCGATTGGGCAGTATTGAGACTAAGGTCCAGTAACAGTCGACACTACTTCAAGGTCTACAGGGACAGCTTGATGAGGGTTTTGGCATGATGAAATGCTTACAAATCGAGCTCGTACAACAATCCGAGTTGATGAGACGATTCTTGTACGACTGCCTCCACCTTCAGCAGATGGCACATCTAGCATTACATTTCCTCCACCATCTTCACTGTCACATTCATATTGATCAAGGGAGTATTTGTCACCTCTATTTTGGTACCTTATTCTATTTTTGTCCTAAACTTCTGCATTTCACTAAAATTACTAAACATTGAGGACAACGTTTTTTATAAGTTTGGGGTGGCAGAAGAATAGAAGAATTTTCATGACACCATGGTTATTCATTAACATTTTTTGTGAAATATTTTCACTTTTGTGTGATTGTTCGTGTGTGAAAAAAAATTCAGTTGTTTTTATTTATTTTCTAGTATTTGCTTATTTCTTGTGTGCTTGTGTAGGTTTGATGACATTACTGGCAATGATGTTGAATATTAGAATTAGTATGGACTATGAATGGTGGAAATATTGTATGGTTAGATTAGCCAATACTTGTTTACCTAAAACATGACATTCTTTGTGCACAACACTCATGCTTTACACATAAAGTTGGTGATTTGGCTCATTATTTAGAGAAGGGTTGAACATAGTAAGTTAAACCCGAATAAACTCTATTGTATTAATCTATAATCCATTTATAGAGTAGTTTGGGGTGGTTGATTTGTTAAAGGGAACATTGAGATGAGTACGGATTCCGTGCATGAAAGTTTTCTTGTGTGCATTGTCTAACACCAATGAGACGAAGATGGGGTAAAAGTCATAAGTTAGGGGTTGGTTTAATGGCTGAATGTCTAAAAGAAAAGGGGGCATAAAGCTATTCCATGTGTGAATAAAATCATCTTTTCGAGTCTGTATAACTCAAGTGAATAAGCGTAAGGGTTTAAAACTTGGTATCCTATGGTCATCTGACTTGGGAATTATCGACATAAAGTTCGCTACATGAGTTATATAGAAAGTAAATAAGAAGATGTTTGAAGAGAAAAAAAAATAGAGAAGAAAAACAATAATAGTTTAGCCCATGTTTGGTACACATTCTTTCAAAATACATTCTTTCAAAACTCATTTTCAACCATACATTCTTCAATAAATAATATTTTTCATCATATCAATAACTTTTCCTTACTTTTTAACCACATATTTCCCATCATATCACTATTTAAAATACATTATTTCCTCAATAACATCCATCAAACACACCCTTAGAAAGGAAAAAAAGGCAAAATTACATTGATGAAGTCTCAAGACATTTTATTGATAGAACTATACCTTTAATACGAGGCAAGTAGCTTAGCCTAGTTTAGTTTTAAAGATTGAGGAAGTCAAAAAATATAGGAGAATCTCGACTTGTTGAAGTGTGAACTTGTGGTAGTGAGACCCATCCAAACTAATAGAAAGTAAGGAGCAGAGTTAAATAAATTCAAGCTAGGATGCACACCGAGAAAATTGAGTGAAAATAATAAGTTTGGGGGGATGTGTATCTCTCGAGAGAAGAAATGAAACATTTGACTACTATGGGTTAGGAATTGAACCCATCATGAGCTTGATACATTTACATGAGTTTACACCCACACAAATCAAGTTTTGCATGTAACTGGTAGAGGTTGATTTGATTTTGCATTGTTGAAGTTGTTCATTATGTTGATTTTTAAATTTCAATCCTGAGATACAGCAAGTTGACAAACCATGTTTTGTTTGGAGTTAAGCTACAATTTGTTTGAGGATAAATAATTGTTCAAGTTTAGGGGATTTGATAAGTGCATTCTACACACTTATTTAGGCCACAAAACAGGGACAATTGTTGGTAACTATATCGAAATATGACTTAATTCTATACAAATTGTGTTTTGTAGGATAACATTGATGGACACAGAGAAATTTAGGAAAAATTAGCAAAAAGGACTAAAATGGAAAGACGACCCGGAAGAACAAACGAATATATAAAAGAGTCAAACACTAATGTAGTGAAGGAATGAAGTGTTGGAGGAAGAAGAAATGAGAAAAAGATCACGAAGCGAGAAACGGAGTTCAGGGACTAAAATGCAACATTTGGATTTTGACCTAAACCATGTGGTCGCATAGTGTGAATGCCATGTGGTCACATGGTTAGATGTAGGGAATTGAAGGAGTGCATTTCATTGTTCAATGTGGTTGGATGGTAGTATACTATACGGTCGCATAGTAAAGTTTCGGAGAAAAAAATTTGATTTCCTTATTTCAATAAAATTCGTATAGAAACAAATTTTAGGGCGTTTTTTAAAACCCTAGAGCTGTCTGGAATTAAAAAAACATATTCTAAGAGCTTTAGGAACATAGAAGGAGGCAAGAACACAAAGATCGATTCCAAGACTTGAGAATTATTCAAACATTATTTCAACGATGTCGATTCTTCAATATTTCTTCTGTTTTCTTCTTCATAACATGCTAGGCTATTTTTCTTTGTGCTAGGAGAATGATGAACCATGTAATATGAGTTTTTAATTTTTAGGTTTATATGTTTGACATTAAAAACACGTTTTCGAATATTGAAGGATTTATATGATTTTCTTTTCTCCACAGTTATTATGCATGGCAGTTATGTGAATTAGTGACTTATTTTATGCATTCGAAAGAATGAAAATAGGTTTGACATATATAAATTATCATAGGATCCGATAGGGAATAAAAATATACTGCTATGCCTTATGTGAATTTTTAAGTATTCATAAAAATTCATGCACTTTTATATGTTTGTATCCATCATAGAAATATAGTTGGGTCATATATAAAAGTAAGGTTAACATTACTCGAGAGAGACTGTTAAATAAAAAAAGGAACATTGATTCGTCAAATTCAATCATGTTGTCACGTGTAAAAAGTGGGTTAAATTGATTATTGCATGGGAATTCGGGATTCTAGTACGTTCATTATTTAGTAAACACATTAATCTGCTTTTAGAATAAATTGCATTTAAGTTAGTTACGTTACACATCATTGCATAAGTAGATTATTTTAGTTATAATTTGTTACAAACAAACATGTCAAATTATCCTTGTTTTTCGGTTAAGGCCGCGATAACTAAAATTGAACTAAACAATCTCCGTGGGATGATACTTGGACTCAATTCCAATTTATTACTTTTTAATGAACCGTACACTTGCGATTATTTTAATTCGAATTATCTTTTCATGAACATGTATTAACCGTAACAAGTAATAAAGTGGACCAAAGAGTCCGAATTATCGTTTTCACAAGAACTACTATCAAACCGTTTAAAGTATCTCATTTTGATAGGAAGAAAATAGAAGTTATTTATCTTATTTTTATAATTTTTTAATATAAAACTAGGAAAACAATTAAAGCAATTTTTTTAATGATGGTTTAAGTGTTAGGATTCACGAGTTTACCATAGTTATTCCCTTAATTTCAATCACCAATTTTTATAACAATTAATTATGTTTACCCAATCGGATTCTTCTAACGTATTTAATTTACTTCTTTCAAGTTCAAATTGATTCTATTTAATTAAAGCATTTCCACATCTCTATGTGAATTCGGATGCACCTTAATTAAGCACCATAAAGCTCTAAAATCCATTTAACGACCAATCGGAAAATGTATCTCTACACTTCATATTAATTATCGACTTTTACGACATGGTATAAACAAATAATCCACCTCTCGACATAATTATAGCTCACAAATTAATGAATTAGTGGCTAATTAATCCAAGCATTGAAGATGGAAGTAAGAATAATTCACAACATCAATTGGAGATTAAAACTTTTTAATTATAAATAAGGTCCAAAACTAGATTGGAGTCAGGCATCCTAACTAAATACTTAATTATAAATCATGGGAGAAGAAAAATGCAAGAACGAATTAAAGTACATCAATGAGTTTTAAGAAAAAAATGGGAAAAGGTTGAATATCTTGCACCAAGAATATGCCTTTTTGTGAAATCCTTAAAACCTTGTATAATATATGTATAATGACTTCCCCATAAGCCCCGACTTGAATATATGTAATTAATGAAATCCTGGAAGCCTAAGCTTGAATATATATGTATAATGAAATTCTACTAACCTTCTTCAAAATTTTAGACTAAGGTATGTATTTATAGAACAATATTTAAGTGAAATCCTTATTCAACTTGGTTTTCAACAAAGGAGTTTAAGAAGTAAAAGGAAACAGTTCCCTTTTTCAACTGAACTCCTTTTCTTTTGTAACTTTTGTCCTTCATCTTCTAATATTTGTTATTAAGTCATATTTATCCCAAAATCATTAACAGGAAATTTGCAATTCAATCGCCAAACTTTCCACACGTCGAATTTAACTCCTAAAACTCATGAATTTTTATCGATTGCTCAATTACTAATTCCAATTAATCAATTGCAATCCAATTAATCTTCAATTGCCCTGAATTAATTCCAATTAAGCTCCAAATAGCTTTTTTTATTTTACACTAATTGTATCCAAGGTTAGATTTTTTTTCTACAATTAACATAGATTACACAAATTATGTAACTAATTGTTCAATTTATTCATAATTAAATAATAATAAAAGGGCAAATAAGCATATAGAATGCACTTATCAAATACTCTCAAACTTAAACTCTTGTTTGTATCGAGCAAGGCTGTCTAATAAACATACAAGCAAACAAACATAATATAACATTAGATAACTTTGTCGAACTCGTCTCAAGTACTGAAATCGTTTGATAATTCATGTAAAGCTCACGAGTAATGCAACTAAAACTAATTTTTTACTTATTCTATAATTGATCGATGTGTGTATACATAGTTAATATAATCATCATGAACTTTTAAATTGGTTATTTCGTTACCCTTAATAAGTCAAATACCTTTAATAGTCAAATATTTCATTTCTCTCTTGTGGGATACACACCCCTAATTTTATTTTTCAATTACATACTCGAGGTGTATATTCTAAGATTATTTTACAACACTCATTCGTTTCCCCCTAAAGTTTAGTTGGATTTCACCAATGAAAGTCACTATCTCGATACCTGATGATTCTCCTAAGTTTGAATTCTCAACCTCCAAGCTTCAACTAGATAACAAACCTCACTAGAAATCTAAATTACAAATAAAGTACTCAATGCTTAGAATGCTTATAGTTATTTTGCCATTACCTCAACATATTTTGGTACGTTTTTCTTTTCTTTTATTTTGTTCATTGTGTCCCTTTTTTTCTTTTTTGGGAGGAGATCTTTTCTTTGATTTATGAAGGTAGTTTTATTCTATTTTCCAGGCATCCTTTTTTTGTCGGTAGATCATCTCCTAACTATTGGTGATGAATAGGGTCAAATTACTCAAGACTAGCTTCACACGACAATATAGGTAACTTTTTTCCATGTGCCATGGCTAGTGCAATATCTTTCATTTTTTTGAATGAGTAATTGAAATCAAACCCTATTGGATGGTTACTATCTAAGTTCTACTTGTTAGCCAAAAACATTCTACACAAATATTCAACATGCTCATAATCAACACATATGTAAATAGCTTTCAACACAAGATAAACCACTCCCAAACTTATCCTTTCAATAGGTTACACAGATTATTTATCTATATTATTTTTTGTTTTTTGTTTTAGGAAAAGCTAGTAAACATGCTGTGTTTAAAATGCTATCCTAAATTTTATATGCAATGTATAACAAAAAATCTAAAAGTCTAAGATCAGGAAATTGGGTTCCCTACTATTAGTTCTTGATTTATAATCTCAATTTCAACTTTGCCCAATGATTTTTTATGGATCTTTGAATATGACTTTGAGGAAATAGTGGACCCGGCCATCTTTCCACAATAGCCTTTGACCATGTTTAAAAAAAAAGGAAAAAATAATAAACATTTAAAAACAATGAAAAAAAACCATTTTTACCCTCACGTGATTTGGAAGGGAGAAAGGTGATGAAACACTCGTGCCTAAAACTGACAACCCATCCGGCCAAAAAATCGACGACGAATCTGGCCAAAAAATCGATGACCCAACCGGAGATCGAAGGTGAGTTTTGGAACTATTATATGTATTTTAAAAGCATTTTGTATGTTCATTGAATAAATAAAACATGTTCTGTAGATTTGTTGAATAATATTTGTAGAAATTGGCATAAATCAATAAATTATACATGATTTTCATCATTTTTGGGAGATTTGGACGCTGGGCCATCTGGACCCAAACAGCCCAAACTCTGTACTGGGCGTTTGGGCCAGGCGCCAAGGACGACCCAGACTTTTCAACTCGACGTCTTGGCCCAAATGCCCAGTACGGCCCAAACAGCCTAGACATTGAACTGGGCATCTGGGCCCAGTCGCGAGACGCGCAGTGTGCATCTGGGCTTCCCAGACGGGGGCCATCTAGTCGAACAGTCTGGGCCAGCCGGCCCATTTATTTATTTATTTATTTTGTTTTCCTAAATTTTTTATTTATTTTATTGAATTATTTATCTTAATTTATATAAATTGAAATTAATTATTTTAATTAATTATTTAATAAAATAAATAATTAACAATAAAAGTAAACAATTACAAAGACAATTAAATGTTAAACAATTAATAAAATATTCAATTAACAATTAAAATAATAAATAATAAAATATTATTTAGTTATAAATAATAAAATTTTAAATATTCGATTGTTTATTTAATATTCTATTAATGATAATTAAATATTATATAAACAACTGATAAAATATTGAATTAACTAGTAAATAAGAAATAATGAAATAAACAATTAACAATTAAAAAAATAAATAATGATATATTATTTAGTTATAAATAATAAAATATTCAATATTCAATTGTTTATTTAATATTCTATTAATTATAATTAAATATTATATCAACAATTAATAAAATATTGAATTAACAAGTAAATTATTTCTTTTAATTGTTTATTTAATTTGTTTATTTTAATAGTTTGTTTAATATTTAGTTACAAAAAAGAGTTTAGTAGTTAATGTCATTCGATTATTGCATTATCCGTTGTTTTATTATCTGTTGATTTTTGCGGATACTAGTTAATGTCATTCGATTAACTGAATTTTCTCATATTATGTTTTATCTATTATATCTAATTACCATTTGGACGATACCGTCGACAGATCCCAGGCAAAGTTACATCGAACTGTAACTTTGCCATCTTTACAGCAGTATTAGATTTGCTCGACGAGGACCACGCGGGCATATTGAGGCGATCATGCTTATGGCCATTTTATTCATTGCGCAACATGTAGTTTTCTGGGCAGCTACTCGATGCTTTGCTATGTCGGCTGCTTAAGCCAATTGACAAAGATGCCCTCCGTTTTGATCTTGAGGGCAAGGTAGTTACATTTTCTATGTTCGAGTTTGCCCTCATCACCGGATTGAGGTGTACGGATGAAGAAGTAGCACGGGCCCATATTCCGAGAAACAAGAGGCAGTTTAATGAGTATTGTCATGGGCAGATGACGGTAACTCTGGGCAGTTGGTAGACGCATTCAGGGCATGTGACCATATGTCTGATAGGTTGAAGCTGGGCTTGGTGCTTATCATCGAGAGCGTACTCAGGTGTCATCACAGGAAGATGTCGATCAACGTTTTTTCATTTAGAGGTTGTTGATGACATTGATATCTTCAACAACTATCCTTGGGGGCAGAGATGCTTTATGGATACCTTACGACACTTCAAGAGGGGGTATTCGATACCTAAGGGGGATAGACCCAAGCGCAAGTACGATGCATATGGCCTGCCGTTGGCTTTGCAGGTAAATGTTCAACATAATAAATTATCTATTTTTTATTTTAAATAAATTGTAATTGTTGCAGATATGGGTATACGAGACTGTCCCCATATTGGCTGGCTGGTATGCGAGGAGAGGGGAGACGTGTTGCCCTCGGATGCATCACTGGCGAGCACAAGATAAGCTACTTGCAAAAGAAATATCAGCTCTCCTCGACGATCCTGAGGTACGTATTATACAATTTACGATTTATATTGTATGTCCTTTTAAAATCTCGATACATGGTCATTAACTCAGTAAAATGTCAATATGTTACCTTGAAGTCCTCACTGAGTTGACATCATCGATAGAGGAGGAGGGTTAGAGTTAAATACGTGGCCTGTCTATTCCGATCGCACTAGAGATCAGATGCCCTAGTCCATCGTGGATCAGGATAGGGTATGTTCATTAAATATAAAATGTTGATTATCGTTTTGATTTTTTAATTAAGTTACTCGTTCGGACTGTTGATTTTTTTAGGAGTGCCATCCAGTATCACCTCCACAACCGAGATCACCTCCACCTCCAAGATCACTTCCACCGTCGAGACCACCTCCGTCGAGGGCCTCGTCGTCACCTTGGGCATCACCGCCGTCGATCAGGTCTCCTTCTCTCCCATCCACTGATTTGTATGACCGCCTTACTGAATTTATAGCGGGTCAAATGGGAGAGATGTGCCGAGAGTTAGCTCGACAGGTTGACGATCAGTACACCCAACTGACGGAGCAGATGGGCGAGATGCAACGAGAGTTTAAAGGACGAGTCGACGATATATCTAATGATGTTGGAGCTCTACGTCGCCACGTGCTAGATCTTCAGGGTGAGTTAGGGGACCTTCAGACTGAGGTCGTTACGATACAATGCGACATAGTAGCCCTACGAGGGACTGGCAGGTATTGGGATGGAGCGGGCGATGGAGGGACTGGCAGTTATCAGGATGGAGGGGGTGACAGTGGAGCGAGTCAGATGGGGTATGATGATATGACATGGACATCGAATGCTGCATACGACTCATTTTTTGATGAGGTACTAGAGGAGATGGAGGAGTGGGTACGGATGGTGGCCGGGCTATACCGACGGAGGCCGGGGAGAGGGTATCGAAGGCGGAGGGGGCGATAGAGGTTGAGGGGGTACCGACGGAGGTAGAGGGGTACTGGAGGAGGTGGCGGATGACGTAGTTTTCGTGTCGGAGGGGATGATAGAGGTTAGGAAGGGTACAAAGCCTGCTGTTGATGTGACGTCGTTGGTGGTTGGTAAGAGACCGAGATTGCCGTCACAGTACATCATTTTTCCCTTCACGATTGAGGGAAAGAGAATGACGTTCTTGGATGGGACGTTCCACAATCTCTTCCGCGAGGTCGACCCGGTGCGACACAAAGCGTTCGATGAATGGTTCAAATCCCTTAAGCATGAGTAAGTATTTTATGATTTCCCTAAAGTACATATTATCTATGCTTTTTATAACACTTTACTTTTTCATTTTTTAGAGATAACTACAACATTGGGGCGAAGACCATCTCGAACGCGAAGAAGTGGTTTGAAGATGTACTGGCGAAGAGTGTTTGGCTCGCCGATGATGTAAGTGCATTCTCGTTGTTATATGTAAGTGCATTCTCGGAGACACCCAAGATCTTTTGACATTTCTGGCCGAGTCATCCTGAGCTCTGGGTTCGCACATGCTCTTTATATTGAGCATAGCACACTCCTACTCCAAGGAAATGGGTATGTGCTGCCTGAATACATGTTGGAGCGAGTCATTAGGCTGGAGCCGACATATGGGAAGCCGTGAACGGATTGTACGCATTTGTACATTCCAATGATCGCGATGAGATCGTATTCGCTGAATCAACTATACATGTGTATGACTCCGACCATAGCTGTTTGACCCAAGGCCAACTGGAGCAAATAATAGAGCCGATGAGTGTGATCATTCCCATGATGGCTAGACATGTGATTATTAAAGTAAATGACAGATTAGCCCTTGTACGGGACACGACGACGATGACACAAGGAACATTGTAAGGATTTACAAGTTTTTATTTAATATTTTAGCCATTGTTTACATAATATTAATTATATGTTATCGGACTAATATATTATTATTTGCTTGCAGGAGCTATTGTGGTATATTTGTATTAAAGTATATAGAATTTTTTAGCATTGGTCGCAAGGTTGATACAATAAATCAATCTTTGATAGATATGTGGAGGTTAAAGTTAACTTGTGATTTGTATGAATACAAATGTGATCCCTAGTACATTGTGTATTATTTTATTTTAAAAAATGGAAATATTGTGT
>CAIGRN010026739.1:0-29141 GCA_903798345.1 Fraxinus anomala
TGATTTATGAAAATTGGGAATTTGTGAATTCGAGAATAATATAGGTAGACCGGCCAATGTTCTCCCAGCTTCTACGCTAAGTCCACTGCGCCTCAACCGTATGAATCTCTGTGTATACACACTTACGTATGTCTCCATATAATCTTGATTGATTTGAGAAAGAGAGAAAAAATTGATTGATAAAGAAGAATAGAGAAACCTTGAGACAAATTTATGGGAATTTCGTTTAAGGTTGCCAAGACAGGTACAAGGTTTTGCCCCCAACCACATCAATGCGACACCATCCAAGAAGGAGATGAAGGAAGCGACTTCGTAATTACATCCGTCATACGCGGAAGTTCTTCCGTTATCAATAACAAGAATGCTCCGAATTCTATTCCACTCTAAACCTCCCGGTATACAGCAGTTTGATCCCAAGGTTTCGGTATATTTCGAATGTTAATAATTCTAAGCCATTGATTTTATTCCATGGTTTCAAGCTTTAATTATATATGTGATGATAGATTTTACTTTTGTTGTATATGCTCTGAAGTTTATGGTGAGTAATTTTCCTTTAAAAGAATTTTTAAGGACCATTAAGAAATAATGTCGTTTTATTTTCTATTTCTCTCTTTTCCCTAATATATATTGGGGTTTTGATTTTCGAATTTTGAGGTTTACCTTTTATTTTGTCCTGATTTTTCCAGATAATGAAGTTTCTTTCACACTTGGCCTTTTTCCAGATGGATATTCCATTGGGAAACCCGTGGAGGTTTGTTGTTAAACACTTTAATCTGTGACATGAAATTAATGAAAAAACCTGTATATGAAAATGCGATGTTATTGGCTGCCTTAGACGGTTAGACCAGAGCATTGTTAGCTTAGCTTTAATTATCTTTTGAATACAGAAATCATCTGGTTGCCAAAGGATCGAGGTTCCAAAGTTTATGCATTCGTATGATAGGGCGTCCAAAACTCTATCCTCAGTAAGTGCTTCTGTTTATAATTTAGTCCGAGTTTCGGAACATGGAACCTCTTACATTTATTTCGAGGGCGTTGCTGTTGACGAAGTATTGAAATGTTCATACTGATTCCACTAGAGACAATGCGTTTCATTCTAAACTAGTCAACCTCGATGATTCTTTCATTTAAGATGCATTAGTGCCTTAGCCTGAAATATCAAGATCCACTGATCACATTGCGTACTATAAGTTTTTGTCACATAGTTGTGCATGTGCTTCAGACATATCAATCACATATACTGGGGTTCTAGTTCTTTTCCATTGGCTTTAAGTCCCCTTTTGATAAATTTGTCGCAAATTTGTCTTTATTAGCGATTTTTCTTCTACTAGAATTGTTAACTCTTCATATGGCTCTCATTTGATTGAGAGTATTTGTTGAGAGACTCAGCCCTTTTACTAAGCAGAAGAAGAAAAAGGTTAAAAGAAAATTAAAAAAAGAAATTTTCCAACTAGACATTCGGGATGTGTGTGCAGGAGTGTGGAGAGGGTAATAGGCTCGATGGCAGTGGTGTCACTGGGGCAAAAAGGTCAAGGGGTGCTAGGAGAGGGAGAGGTCTATTTGGAGTAAGAGAAGATGAGCTAGAGATTTGTGATATAGATCTTGGGAGCCACATTGCTCTCTCAAAATCTATATCAATGGTGTCAGAGCAAGCACTATGTCTCTCGGTTGCAATCAAGTGGCATGGATGGTGACGACGACATAACGGTGTCCGTTTAGGACTAGACATGGGCTAGTGCAAAGCTAGTCCAACGTGGGCGCGGGGATTGCGGTTCGTGCTGGATTGTCATGTTTCTATTGCAAGGTATGAGTCTTGAATTTCACATCGAAAGTATGAGTTTTTGGTGTGTAGTTTATATATATTTGGCCTCTCCACCTACAGCAGCTAGCTTTTGAGGTATGACTCTTCCAAAATCTATACCAATTTGACAAGCAATAGAGAGGGTGAAGTAGAGGACATTTTGAAGATGAGTGCTAAATTTAACGGAGTTGATGAACACAGAAAAATAACACCAGTGTGAGGCTGTTGCCTCCTAATCGTGCTGCTATGGGAGCCATTTCAAACCACCACCCCACTTGAAGAGTGAACATGCCAGCAGTGGGAAAACAATAAAAGGAACGAATTTGCTACACACTTTCTAGAATGGGGACATAAATCCGAGGAAAAAGAATTGAGACTGCACTGCCTAACGCGGCAAACAATGAGGCAGTTGTTGCAATTTTCTCCTTTTCAGATTAAGCCATTGCTCCATTAGCTAGTCATGAAGAGAGGCAAAAGATAATACTTGATGTAGATGAATAATCTGGTTATGACTACAAAAATTAATGTAAGAAACAATGTTTTATGCAGCTAGGAAGATTTATGACGTGGATACAATCTTTGTTGCTTATTCCCTTGGTGGTTTGTCTAAGTGATATCATTTTCTCATATCAAATCTTTATCGCATATGCTCTTTGGTTGTTTGAAGACAATTCAGTCTGGGCGACTGCCAGCAGATATTCTGGAAGATATACCATGCAAGTACATTGATGGGACACTTGTAACTAAAAAGTTTGTATACTATATATGAGATAGTTATCTAACCAAAATTTACACCTTGAAAGAATTTCTCATCTACGAGAAGAAATTGTTGATGCATCATCAATTTATCTACAAGATAAGTTTGAAGCATGCCCGTAGACTACAAAGAAGTCAGTAACTGAAATTCTTTATTTTTCTTTGTTCTTTCTTTCTAGTAATGAGTTTAAACACCCATTCTTCCCTGACTAGTTTCACCTTCTGGAAATTTCCTTTACCATTTTAATTCCTATCCCCTGGGGTTTGTAGTATTTCTGCTATCTTGTTATTATGTACTTGATCCGTGTCCTGGCTCCTGAGAAATTGTGACTGCTTTCTCTGTACTTCATGTGCTTATTAGTATTTAATTGTTCAGAATCCACTGGGGTTTGTAGTATTTCTGCTATCGTGTTAATATATACTTTTTCCGCATCTTGGCCCCTGGGAAATTGTGATTGCAATGCTCTGTACTCCATGTGCTTATTTAGTATTTATTTGTCCTGCAGTTGATAAAACTCCAGTCATAAAAATGAATGGGGTATAAATCATTACTGGTTTATATATTTGTAACATGGGATGTTATTCTTGCAGGTGCGACATTATCAGAAGTGCTCCTCTGATGCAAGACTGAATGTGGATTTGGGGAAATGCTTGCTTGTTATTGATAGAGTGCATCTTAGAATTTCGCTGGAAAATGTGGTGAAAGATGGTCCAACGATTTCAGAAAGTGGTTGGACATATGGTGATCTCATGGTAAGTGTGACTTTCTCTGCTCATTAAATGCACCTGAAGGAGATTCCACCACCTTCTGCAAATATTTACTTACGGATGTAGGAAGTGGAGTCCCGGATTCTAAAGGCCCCTACAACCACAACTTTGCCTAGACCCCACTCCGAAGTTGGACAAACTTTGTTTTAACCGAGTTCTCACTAAGGTATGCAAATGTAGATTTGTCGTCTTTGCTTCAATAGGGCCGTTTGATGTAGATTTTTTGAGAATAGATTTTGTGAAAAGTGATATTTTTGGAGAATGTGTGGTTAAAAAGTAGAAAAAGTTAAGGATCCACATGCAAAATTATTTATTGAGAGAATGTGTATCGAAAACGAGTTTGGGGAAAATGAGTTTAAAGATTCTGTACCGAACAGGGGCTTAGGTTAGTGTATCTGAACTTCAGTGCATTTATAAATTTGCCAATGTGTAGCCTGTGAAACAAAAGGTTGAGGCAGATTCCAGAAGTTAAGGTCTTGTCAAACAATAAGATCCTTGGGAAGAAGGTTTGCATAGATAGAGTGCCGGAAGACTCAAGAGTAGAGGACTTCGGATCCATGATGCAGCACTCTGTCTACGAGAACAATCAAAATAGTGATTAAAGAATTATGCTTCCTCTGATGACCTACACACTCCAGCCAGATGTCTCTGTTCCGGCATCTTCATTGCAATCTTACCAGTTAAAATATCGAAGGGTGGTTGGGAGCCATAGGGTTATGCAGGATCACCGTTCAGACATTGTTTTGAATTAATCAGTGGCTTCTCCTTCTAGACAGGATATGGTGATCCCATTCACTGAGAATTCCATTGCTTCTGTTATAATAGTAAAAGAGACAACCAAGATGGACAATCATCTTTCCTGTCAAACAAGAAGGCTAGGCTTACACCTGCAGTTGTGGATGGTAATAAACATGTTGGAAGACAAATAGATGGCTATCAGGTGCCCGATTCGCACCTAAAGAATACACTGTTAAAGCAGCCAATTTCAAGAGGGATTCCGTTTGCAAACAATAGTGTGCAAAAGGTTTTTCAGCAGGTGGATCAAGAGGTCAGGGCATTGTCTTTCACCATGGGACGGAAACTAAATGTGGTGCAAAGGAAGAACAGAGAGATTGGAGAGGCTAGATTTCAGCCGAAGGCACGTGTCAGAAAAAAAATTAATGCATATGGAGCCTCAGCAATCACAAGTACTTCTAGCACATCAGTGATTCACGAGATCGAGTTATCCCCCAGACATCCTTGAATAAATTTAGTCAAACAATTGATAGTAATTCTATGACAGAGGACAAGTTTCAGAAGAGAAAAATAGTTCAAAGTCCTTGTGTTTCTTCGAGAGGTTTACCTCAATCTCCTTTGTCCTCGAAATCTGGGGAACATTTGAATGTTTCAATAGAACCCGAATTAGTAATTGTGACTAGTGAACTTGTATCTTCCCAGAAAGAGAAGTCCACAGTTGCATCAATTCCTCCTGTTGGTGGTTCCACATCATTGATTTGCAGTTCTAAAGATTCTATGCAGTGTATGTACCAGGCACAAGCTGCTGCAAAATGTAGATCCGTTTCTCTCCCCAAAATTCCAGCAATCAGTATAGTTGGTTCTCCGGCAACAATTAGCCCAGCGTTCCAACAAATGAAAAAATTCCTCCTTTTAGAATCCAAGCTTTGGCTGATCAAAGCACATTTCCCAGATTCTCAAAGATCGAAATGCTGACTATGAGTTATCCCTGTCATTTAGACTGCAACTTTAACATTGCATTTTGAAGTCTCGACAAATGATGTCTCCTTTGACAACAAAATTTCTAGACAAAAAATATATTAAAATTTGTTTCCTTTTCGTGGCATTTTCAGAATTTTCCTAACGTTTTTATTAGATATCAAATTAAGTGGAACTTTTCCTTGAACATAGTTTTAATAGCTCTCTTAACAAACCACTATAGTTTTTAGACTGCACATGTAATTTGTTTTGGTTTCAGGTATCAACTTAACTGCAAGAAGAATAAGGTGGATGAGTGTCCCATCAGGAAGCTGTATACATGTTCTACACAACAGCTGGGACTTCATCTCTCAAGTGATTCAAACAATTACAATGTGAAAGATGAAATGTGTACCATGCCATTTTCAAAGTCCCTTTTAGGTGGGAACATGAATGTTTGCAAGACAAGGATCTTGAACTTTGTGCAGAAAGGAGCGCGTTATTCAAGGTTTTTATGGCATAAACTTAAATTGATAGCATTTAGTTATACTGGACAACCTTTATCTTCCTAATTGATGTCTATCAGGAAATGGCTTTCAATTTGTTTCCCAAGGCACGGACTAGGGCGATAATGTCAGAAAGCCCGAACAGTGATGCTGTGCAATGCATATAAGAGAAATAGAGGCTGCTGAATACTTGGCTTCGGAGGATTACCTTCCAACATTACCAAATTCTTTTGAGTTGTAAATATTTGCTTGTTTTTATGGAGCATTGCCCAGTTGTCATCGACATTCTTCTTGTTCCATCTATAAACTTTGTATCAATTAAACACAACCAGATTCCATATTTCCTCGTTTTTGCCCCATCACATATTGAAAGAAAAGTGAGAAAGGGCGAAGTTAGCACTTGTGGATAAATACACATAGAATCCTCACTTTCACGCGTGCACAATTGGATCTACTATAACTGTTGAATGTTTTCTCTGACACATGCCTCTTTAACTGTTGCATCATTGAGGACCTACTTGCAGCATAGTTCTCTTCTCTGGTATATTCTGTAAATTTTATAGGTCAGCATATAAATGTGTTCAAGTTAATGAATACTATCTACTTTTTCAGATGACACGTGATATCCGAAGATCATGTCCAGCCAAAATCAGTGAGCGTGAATGATTCTTCGACCTTTCAATCTAATGCTCCTGGAATCCCTCCAACTAGTGCTGCAGCTGGGATGAAGCAGTATTCTGAAGGAGTTTCTCATTAGCCATTAAACTCGTCTGAGAATATACAAGGCTAAAGGATGCTACGACCAGGGAATGCTCAGTTGATGCAGATTTCTCAAGAACTCTCACCAACGCATTCCAGGTCTCAACTACTACCATCTATTTTGCTTGCAGCAAATCCAAGGGCACATTTGAACAATATGGGTCAGAATTCAAATATGCAGTTGGATGCTCAAATGGATAATAAACCTTCACCTTTCCAACTTTACATGTTGCAGCAGCAAATGCAAAGAAAAAATATGGCTGGCCATGGAAGTGTCGGTGTAGGCAATATTGGAAATAACATGGTCGAGTTTGGAGGTTTGAGCAATGTCATGGCCATGGGGGGTGTCATAAGAGTGAGAGGAACTGAAATTTCCGCGCTAATGGGGTCCATCGTGATCATAGGAGACATGTCCCAGAATCCAATGAATCAAAGCCAGGCTTCAAATATTAGCAATGCCATTCGTTCTGGGCCTCTTTCACCAGCGCAGGCTGCTGCTTTCATGGCAAACCTGAGGAGAATGAATATGTTGGGAGGCAAACAATGAAGTATCAGTGGTATAGCAGGAGCTGGACAGATACAGCCTGGAACTGCTGGTCTCTCAGTTCTGGGTCCTGCTCTGAATAAAGCTAATATCAATCAGATGCAGCAGTGTACAGCAATGGGTCCACCCAAGTTGATGCCTGGAATGATACTTGACCTAAACCAAAAGCAACAATTGCAACTCTATCAGCAACAAGAAACATCTCCCTCTCAACATGTTTCTCCTCCACATTTGGGGTTTCACCATCGAACTCCAGAATTCCTCATCAAATGAATCAACAACCCCAGCAGCAGCAACAACAATTCCCTCAGCAAATAACCCAGCGAAGTCCAATGAGTCCACAATTGAGTTCTGGTAATCTTGAAACCCCTCCAGCAAGCTCACTGTGAAACTCACAGACTTTAGGCTCAGTTAGTAATATCTCCAATTCTCCCAGAGTGTTACAAGGTGTTGATGAAAGTAACTCCATAAGTACCAAATAGTTATGACAGAAATCACCATAACCATTTTTTGGCAGTCAGTCAATCGCTGCTTTGATTCAACTTCCCCTTTTTCGTGTGCTGTGGCAGTAGGATGTTGCTGACTTATATCTACTTGATGTAAATTAATTTTGCTCGGGAAGTTGTGGAGCTTGGATGGAAGAGTTTAATTAACATTTTCCATATTCTTGCACCAGCTGCTGAAAATTTCGTACATGAAGTCCCGATCTGTGAGAAATGCATACTTTGTTAAACATATATTGGTAGTTGTTTAACTGCAAAGTATTTTTGGGGCAAGCTGCCATATTTTCATAGTTGTAGTCAGATGCTGTTTGGGTTATATTTTGTTTTAGCTTCAAATTCAAAGAAATGTTCAGTATAGCCTAGTGCTCTTTTAATTCACATTTGTTAAGCTAGCAGATGACAAAATCTTAGGGGCCAACTTGGATCGGTCCAAAGGAATTTTTTATTTATATTTAACCTTTTTCTCAAAGCATTGTAATTTGTACATGTTAACAGCATTCCATGTGAGGGGGAACTTGGCAGCTTACTCTTAGTTGTTTGGGACATACAGGTGCCTTGATTGTATTCCTTATTTCGTGTCGCCATCGACTTGCAGCGACCAGACAATCTATAATCTGTTAACAAAAAAAAAAAATACACTGAGCTACTGGAACTTCACAGAAACTTGTGAACAAAACTTGCCTGCATATTGTGAAAATGTGTCCCATTTCCACTCAACACTAGACTAGATGCAAGTAAAATCATCAGCAATCTAAAACAGTATAATCATGAAACAAGGCGGCTCAAATCCACTAATATTTATTTTCATTAAATTCTCTTGGATCTTTTTACTTCTTTTAGAATTTGTGTTTAACTAAAACTCTAATAAACCAAATAAAATTACTTGAAAATATTGAAGCACTTCAATAGACAAAGAATTTAGTAAACAATGGAAGAGACCGTTAAAGCAATACGTACTGACATAACAATATATGAAGAAGAATTTGAAAAGGTGAAGATTACATTTTATTGTGGGTTTTATGAATTTAATGAGTGATGAATTTGAATTTGGTGTCATTCTAAGATGATTTGCCTAATTTACTATGTTTACGCGTGTGTGAGATGATTTGTGATTTGATTTATTGATTTCTTATGCTAATGAATCTGAGAATCTCTATCGTGCTCGGTAAAAGACGATTTTTGTATTTTGCTGTTTTAATTTCTGTTGTCGGGCTTCTTGAATTTAAAGATCAATTGATGCAAAATTAGGAAAATTGAAATTTGTAATATATTGTACTATTGGAAATTGATTTTGCTGCTTTAATACGTTTTTTATAGACGATTTTGATCCTGTGGAGTTACTTGTGAATTGAAATGAATTATGTTTGTTCATTAGTTATAGATAAGTTTCTCTTCTGAATTATTATTCTTGTCGTTTGAATGCACCTTACACGAATGGATACTATTTTACACACTTCCATGATTTTTGTTGCTACCTGATTCACGGTTTGAGATTCTTTAAGAACTCTTTGGGGATTTTTTTAAAAAATTGAAATTATATTAGGGATGGATTTAGAGTGAGATGGATATGTAAAATTTGTGTGAATATATAGTGTTTAAATGAATGATTTTAGTAAAGACAACATTGGAATATGATGTGGATGAAAATAGTAATTTTTTAAAATTTTAATATTTTAATAGGGATAGATATAAGGTGAGATAAATAGATATATATAATCATTGCGAAGGTTAATAGCGACTCACAAAATAAATCACATTTCCAAATATGAAATCGTAAACTAAGAACGGATATATATGAGTAAATACACAAATAATCAGACACGTACGTGATTTTATTCCCAATCTTCAACTAGGTTTTCAAGTTCACTAATTCGTGATTCGTATATACGAGATAATTGATAGAGGGGTTTTTACAAACATAAAAATGTATTAATACCGACCTTGTGCAAAAGGAAAAGGAAAAAAAATTAGCCATATTTAATCCACATTATTTTTTTCATTCTCATTCTTCTACTCATTTTCAGTCACACATTTTTCAATAAAATAATATTTTTCATCACATCAATAATTTTCCCTTATTTTTCAACCACATGTTCTCCATCAATCTATCATTCCAAAATACATTCTTTCAAACTAACGTGGTTCAAATACACCCAGATAAATTGCAACCTTTTCAGTTTATAACAACGAATAAAGAGTGTTTTAAGGGTGTGTTTGTCTCTCATTATTGAGAAAAAATTGAGTAATGAATAATATTTTTTGAAAAATGTGTGGTTGAAATTTAAAGTAATTTTATTAGTTTGTGTGTAGAATATTTTATTGGGTGAATGTGTTGTGGAGAATATTATTGTAGTATATAATTTTTTAAATTAATGGTAGACAAATATGTGCTAAGTTTTTATGGAATAAATTCTGTAAAAATTATTTCTTTTTGAAGAATGTGTAGAGAAGAAATAGAAAAATATTTTTCAATTATTCAAAATTACTTTTAAGTGCTTGTTTGTGTCTCATTTTACGAGAAGAAATAGAATTTTGAATAATAATTTTTGGAGAATGTGTTTAAAAAGTATATGAAAGTGATTTTATTACTTTATCGGAGCAAACAATTCAATGTCAGATAAAATGAATGAGATGGCTAAAGTATGCAGTGTGCAGAGAAGAACGCCTTTTGGTTTCCCTGAGAATTCCGTTTTCCTTCAAATTCAATACGGTACTAGAAAGTTTATCTCCTGCATCTCGTAGCGTCGTAATATAATGGATCGAGGCGTCGGTCGTCGCGGAGGCAGGTACTACAGCCCCAGAGGACGATTATCGCCTTCCGCCGGTCATTCGACCAACCGTCACCGCTCTGTAATTCTAAAAACTCTCCTATATTCTTGTTATTTTCTTATCATATTAAATAATTATCAGTCGATGACATCTGAAGTTAACCGGAATTAATCTTTAAACTCGGTAATTTTTTTTTTTTTTTGGCTAAAGTGAATTTGTTGCTTTTCTATTTTGAGATTAATTATTTTAAGGTAGTAAATGGCATATGATTTACTTAATCGGGATTAGTCGAATTGTGAGGAGGAAAAACTTATTATTTTGATGTTGTAAAGTTTAATCCTTATTTAGATTCGCTGGCTATGAGTAAAATATAAATGAAAACGATCGATGCTCAAAGACTTGGAAATGATCTCTCTTGCTTAGGATTCTTAATGATTCTGGACAGAGTTTGGAAGTATTTTAGCTCTTTGCATAAAAAATTTTGCTAACTTGTTTATCCTCCTGCATGTTGGCATTTCAAAAGTCTACGAGATTACACCTCTTATAATATGGTTAAGTCACTAAAATCTTGCACGTGGAGTGATGACTGATTGCTATTATTTGCGAACAACCTTTCTTCTGCAAGGTTGGAGCTCATGATCAATTCAGGAATGCTTCCTCAGGACGTGAAGTATGGCAATATAGAAGGAAAAATCCAGAAACAACGCCAGTTGGTGTTTCATGTCCCTCCCCTCCTGTTGAAAACATTACATCTACTGCTGAAAATCTTAAATTAGAGCGTAACACAACAAAAGTGGAAAATCTTAGCCCAAAATATCAGGAGTCAGCGTCCACACCTCCCAATATGAATGAAAGGAGAACTCATCAAGAGCAGTTGTGGGGTGCAGGGAAAGAAAGCTTCAGTTCACCACACCTTAGTGGCATTTCTTCTGTTGATGCATCCTATACGATGAAAGGACCATCTCAGAGTGGTGTATCTGGTTCTAAAGAGAGTCATTTCGGACAGGAAACTCAAAGCAAGACAAGTGCTACTGAAAACACTGTTGGTGATGGCAGGTCTAATGATTCTGATAGCCTGCAGAAAGGATTTTCCTTTGATATTTGTGTGGAGAAAATTGGAAATTTTGTTAAGCTGAAACCCACTCTGCTTGCGAAGAATAGAGAGAGAAGGAATGAAATGAAACGCCGTACAGAAGGAGAAAACATCAAGATTTTAAGGCCTGGCATGGTTCTCTTAAAGTGTTACCTTCCCTTGATGGATCAGGTGAAACAATTTATCTGCTTTGTCTTTGTACATTTGGATATGTAGGAACTGCGTTCCCTATTCATGTCAACAACACTCAACATGAACACTAGGCAATTTATTGTGGGATGCATAACTTATTTAGCAAAAAGTTCTGTTGTTTAATTATTGGTGAAGTCTTATATTATTGCTTCGGTTATGAATGAGCATGAAGATGGGGAGAGTCTAATGGAATGCTCTCCCCTGTAAAGAATAATAAAGAAATCAGATGTATATTGGGATAATGACTAGACAATGTTGTCTCTCCTGCTTTTGATCGTGTACTCTAGTGTCATGTAGAAGATGTGTGTGACATTAAAAACTCTTTATCTTTGATTGCATTCCATCGATAGCTTCGGTCGATAAAAATGCATTTGGATGATAGCATTGAGATTATGTCTTTATACTTGTAATCCCTATTGATTATACGTTATCTATACTTTCTATCTTGAGTTTTGAGTAAGAAATGAACTTTTCAAAAGTCATTTGCCATTTATTTCAATAAAATATTAGATATAGTAAGGTCACCTGCGACTTACCGTCCGTGCTATATTTATTGATAGAGCTGTTGTCTTTGGTTTCTGTCAAGGTCAAATTGGTAAAGATGTGTCGAGATCTTGGCCTGGGTTCTGGGGGTTTCTACCAACCTGGTTATCGGGATGGAGCACAGCTACGTTTGAAGATGATGTGCCTTGGTAAAAATTGGGACCCTGAGACAAGTGTGTACAGTGACGAAAGGCCTACTGATGGAGCTAAACCTCCTCCTATTCCTGCTGAGTTCCTGCAGTTGGTTAAAGAAGCAATTCAAGATTCTCATGCTTATTTAGAATCAACCACTAAAGTAAGAAAAGTGGAAGATATTTTTCCCTCAATGTCACCAAACATCTGCATTCTCAATTTCTACACACAGAGTGGCCGTCTAGGTCTTCATCAGGTTTGTAGATGTACTTGATCTTTGACTCTGTTAAATTGGTTAATAGATTTGTATTT
The DNA here is from genome assembly GCA_903798345.1 of Fraxinus anomala. Taxonomy (NCBI): domain Eukaryota; kingdom Viridiplantae; phylum Streptophyta; class Magnoliopsida; order Lamiales; family Oleaceae; genus Fraxinus; species Fraxinus anomala. The sequence continues at coordinate 12,371 of CAIGRN010026739.1, forward strand.
ACAGAACTCTTTTTTTTTTTTATTTACTGGCTTCTTTCTGACAAATTTATTAACAGCTAGAAATACTTTTTAAACCTATGTTGCAAGTCTTCATTTCATACTCGACTTTTCACGGGATTGTTGCAACATAATTGCCCTAAGAATTTGACGGAAAGCAACTTAAGGGAATCTTCTAGATTATGTAATATTATTCAGATTGCATTTCTTTGGTCTTACTAGCCCATTTCTTTAAAATAAAATTCCTGTCCAGGATAAAGATGAAAGCCAAGAAAGCCTACGCAAAGGACTTCCGGTGGTCTCCTTCTCTATGGGTGACAATGCAGAATTTTTATACGGGGAACAGAGGGACATTGGCAAGGCGCAAAAGGTTGTGTTGGAGTCGGGAGATGTGTTAATATTTGGTGGAAAGTCGAGGCAAATATTTCATGGTGTTAGTTCTGTTATTCCGAACACTGCTCCTAATGTTCTTTCAGAGGAAACAAATCTAAGACCTGGGCGTTTGAACCTCACTTTCAGAGAGTACTGACATTATCCTGGCATGAAATAGCATATATTGTTCATTTGGTACAATTTTAATCTGCCTTTATTGTGAATCATTATCAATAATTTTAATCGGCCTTTATTGTTCATGTTGTAAGAGCCTTCCTCTTTAATTGTGCTCTTATACTTGTAGGATTAAGCGGACAATTGAAATCCCCAAATTTGGAACAACAAAATAGAAGAAGCCATTTTCACATATCAATGGATCTGCTCCTGGGAATTCACAAGGGAAACATACTTCAGTTGAGTTTTTACCTTGTTTCCATAGGGTATTTAACGGTAGAAGATGCCTTGATCCATGCCAAAATGAGTGCCTATACAAGAATACCTTGTGTCCTTTCCTATTTAATTTCCAAAACCTGTATTTTGTATACATTTCGAGAGTACTAATATTTAAGTTGCTGAAGGTTATTAGTGAGTAAAATTACACGTTAAATTAAAAAAATTAATTCGTAGAAAATAAAAAATACGAGTCTTTTGCGGAAATATTACTTATTCGGTCCTCAATGGATTTGGACCTGCAAGAAAGTGAAGCAATATGTACCTAGGTTATTTGTGAACGGTTGGTTGGTACTAAACTTGAATACACATTTATCCCTGCTGGGGCAATGATTCACTGCGCCCATGAACTATATTTTTTTTAATAGGGTTGCCATTAGAAATAATGAATATTTGTATTGTATAATCGAGATGTAATTAGAAAGTTAGTTAGGTTAGTTAGTCATCTTTTTCTTATTTTTCCAGCTGGACATTAGTTATACCAGCTGAATGTTAGATTCCCTTTTCCCGCCTATTTATACTGTATCCATTACTGCATTTTCGATCAAGTAAATCAGATAATTTTCTTCAGCAATTCTCTTCCTTTATTTCAATATGGTATGAGAGTAATCACCTTCCAGCTCTTAACTTCAAATTCCTTGAACTGTCCTCTTCGATTCGGCTACAATGGAACCAGTACACAATCATATTGGTTCTGACGTGCATTCATCCATGAGCAAGTCAGCCATTGATGAACCATCTAGTCCGTATTTCCTTCACCATTCAGATAGTCCTGGATTAGTTCTAGTATCTCAATTGCTTACTGGAGAAAATTATGCATCATGGAGTCGTGCGATGACAATCGCACTTTCGGTGAAGAATAAACTCTCCTTCATTGATGGATCAATGGAGAAACCAAAAGAATCAAATCCTGATTTAATCAATTCATGGATTCGAAATAACAACATAGTTATATCGTGGATACTCAATTCGGTTTCAAATGAAATTTCAGCTAGCATCATATATGCTTCTACTGCTCACGAGATCTAGAATGATCTCAAAGAAAGGTTCCAACAAAGCAATGGACCAAGGATATTTCAGCTGAGGAAAGATATGATGAACTTAGCTCAAGATCAAAACTCCATTAGTGTCTATTTTACAAGGTTGAAGACTGTATGGGAAGAATTGATCAATTTTAGACCCAATTGCAACTGTGGAAAGTGTACATATGGTGGAGTTAAAGAGATAAACAAATACTATCAGATGGAGTACATCATATCCTTCCTTATGGGGTTGAACGAGTCATTTTCCCATGCTAGGGGACAGATCCTACTCATGGATCCCATTCCACCTATTAATAAGGTATTTGCAATCATGGTGCAGGAGGAGAACCAGAGAAAGTTAAGCACGCAATCATTAGGAAATGATGCTAATGGTGCTGCTGCATTTGCCATCAAATCTGAAGCTGCAAAACCAATGATGAATTCTAGTTCTTACAATGGTGGATCTAGAATGGGGAATTTTGCCAATTTCATGTTGGAATATTCCAATATCAGATCACACGCTTAGCGTGCTCTTCTCCATCTCAGCTAAATATGGCGCCTTCTTCCAGATCCTTCTTCCATCACCAACACGTGCTTCTTCTAGATCATTCTCCTATTTGTTATGTAGTTAGTTTGTTAGAAATTTACTCTATAAATAGAGCAATGTATTCATAGTATTACCCAAGCTTGATTATTAATAAAATGTTCTTCTTTTCAAATTCCTTCAATATGTTTTCATATTGAGCCCTTGTTTGTTTCTCATTTTTCATCCATAAAAATGAATAATATGACCGTTATTCATCACATCAAGCCATCAATTTTGAATCTCTATCTCTTGTATGGGACACAATAACGACAATATTTTTCATTCTCATTCTATAATAATGTGGCCTAAACGGGTCCTGAATCTATCTTTTAATTTCTTAACATGGTATCAGAGCCAAATACTCTTTAGACTCTGTCACTTTCTTCCGCCTTCTCAACTCTGGAATGAAGAAATCTGCCAATGGCTTCCGTTCTACCCTGCTAGAGTCTGAGAGAAAGGCGAGGGGCATGGAGATTGCACTTGTGGTATCTTACGGTCTGTGTCATTGCTGGAGTTTGTTTAGCATTTCTAGTTTTCCTTTTACTCATCAATGTTGATGATGTTTGTCTTCAGCAAATGCCCGATTTCAGAGCCATGGATGCTCACTTATTCCAGTTGAATTATGTTGCTGTTTTTTTTTTTTCTCTGGATTGCTTCTCTGCTGTACGTTATTGCCGACCCCAGGCTTCTCTTGCATCTATGCTCTTCTATCTACAATTCATGATGTTTCATCTAGAAGGGGGAGTGTTGGAATATTCCAATATCAGATCACACGTTCAGCATGCTTTTCTCCATCTCATCTAAATATGGCGTCTTCTTCTAGATCCTTCTTCCGTCACCAGCACATGCTTCTTCTAGATCCTTCTCCTATTTGTTATGTAGTTAGTTTGTTAGAAATTTACTCTATAAATAGAGCAATGTATTCANTTGTTAGAAATTTACTCTATAAATAGAGCAATGTATTCACTTTATTACTCGAGCTTGATGATTAATAAAATGTTCTTCTTCTCAAGTTCCTTCAATATGTTTTCATATTGAATCTATCTTTTAATTTCTTAACATGGTATCTAGGAAATGATGCTAGGTATTTGTCATTCCATATGTGTTACTCCTATCATAGCCACTAAAGAGATTTGGATAGTAGACTCAAGGGCTACTAAACTTGTGTGCTGTAATGCTGAAGCTTTTATAACAATGAGATCAGTTGAAAATGCAAGTATTACTTTGCCAAACCACACAAGAATAATTGTCAACCTATATGTTGAAGTCAGGTTGAGTCATAACCTGGTGTTGCATGATGTTTTTACGTACCACAATTCAAATTAAATTTGTTATCAATCAGTGCATTGACTGTTGATTCTCAACTCACATTACACCTCGCAGGACCAGTTTCACATTCAGGAGACTAACCACCAAGAGGATGATTGGCAGAGGTAATAAAATTCAGGGATTATATGTACTTGATACTAGAAATTTTACTTCCTTTTTCAAATAATTTTGTAGGCAATGTATCTGCTCATGTGTGGCATAATAGACTTGGACATTTGTCTTTTAAAAGATTGGATGCCTCGAAAGATCAAGTATCTTGTGATATTTCCAAGTTGAATAGGCAGCTCCCTTGTTACATTTGTCCCATAGCTAAGTAGAGAAGACTATCATTTGAATCACATAATAAATTATCTAGCAAGCCTTTTGATCTATTGCATTGTAACATATGGGGACCATACCATACTGCCTCGCACACAGGACACAAATTCTTCCTGACTTTGGTTGACGATTGTTCTAGATTTATCTGGATTTATATGCTACGTCAAAAATCTGATGCTGCAGGTGCAATAACTCGTTTCTTTAATATGGTTTCCACACAATTTGATGCCAAAATCAAGAAGTTCAGGTCAGATAATGCTCATGAGTTGTCTTGTAAAGATTTCTTTGTTGAAAGAGGAGTTATGCACCAATATATTTGTGTTGAAAGGCCACAACAAAATTTTGTTGTGAAAAGAAAACATCAGCACCTTTTGAATGTGGCTCGAGCCTTTTTTTCCAATCCAGAATTCCTATTCATTATTGGTCTGAATGTGTATTAACAATAGCATACCTCATCAATAGGACTCCATCTCCCATTTGAATCATAAAACGCCTTATGAAATTTTACATGGGAAACCTGCTGATCATTCCAATCTTCGAGTCTTTGGGTATTTAGGCTTTGCATCAACACTCACTGCACACAGAAATAAGTTCCAACCTCAAGCAAAATTGTGTGTATTCTTAGGCTATCCATCAGGAATCAAAGGATTCAAATTACTTGATGTTGCATCAAGACAAATCTTTGTATCCAGAGACGTTTTTCACGAAGAAACATTCCCATTTCATACCATTGTGGAATCTGATCAATTGTTGGATCCCTTTCCTGACTTCGTTTTGCCATCTCCCACTTTATCTCCACCTGTTGATCTTCTATTCGACCATTTCATAATCATCTTGAACCAAATACACAAGATGCAGTTCATAACCTTATTCCATCTCCATCCACTGATGCACATCACTCCACTGACACCCATTATTTTGACCCTCTTAGCCAACCACATTCAATCAGAACATCAAATCTTGATGTTCGAAAATCCACAAGATATTGCAGACCTCCCAAATACCTTCATGACTATCATTGTAATATGATAGCTCACACTGATCAGCCTACTCTTCTTTCCTCATATCACATTGGCCATTTTATCTCATACCAAAATCTATCTGAATCTCACAAACACTTTGCATTATCCATTTCATCAGAGTTTGAGCCCCAATTTTTTCATCAAGCTGTACAGTTTCCTCAATGGTGTGAGGCAATGAAGCTTGAATTGAAAGCCATGGAGGACAATCACACTTGAATAATGCTTTTTTGAATGGTGATTTATTTGAAGTTTACATGGTTGGATATGATTTACTCAGACCATCCAAACAAGAGGAGAAGTTGGTATGTCGGCTACACAAATCTATATATGGCTTAAAACAGGCCTCAAGGCAATGGAATTCAAAATTCACTCATTTACTTATCCAACATGGTTTTACACAATCAAAGGGAGACTACTCTCTTCGCAAAAGGCTTTGGATTAAATTTTGTGGCTCTATTAGTTTACGTGGATGACATTGTGATAACAGGGCCGAACATTCAGGTTATTAATTCTTTAAAAACTTTCTTACACTCCCAATTCAAGCTCAAGGATCTGGGATATCTGAAATATTTCTTGGGAATCGAAATTGCCTGGTCATCTGCAAGTATTGTAATATCACAAAGGCAGTATGCAATACAGTTGCTTGAAGATGCTGGATACTTGGACTGCAAGCTAGTAAATAGCCCCATGGACACTAAGTTAGCTCTAAGCTAGCATGAAGGAGACCTACTTTCTGATGCTTCTCATTACAGAAAACTGATTGGGAAACTGATTTATCTAACTTTGTCACGCCCTGACATAACCTTTGCATTTCATAGGTTGAGCCAGTTCATGTCTCAACCAAGGATGACACATCTAAAAGCCGTTCATCACCTGCTGAGATATCTGAAGGGCCATCCTGGACAGGGTCTATTGTTTGTTTCACGTACACAGTCCAATTCAGACATTCATATTAAGGGATTTTCGGATGCTGATTGAGGTTCCTGTATTGATACACGAAAATCCACCATCGGGTTTTGCATATTCGTTGGTAGCTCAATAATCTCATGAAAGTCTAAGAAGCAATAAACCATATCTCGTTCTTCCGCAGAAGCAGAATACAGAGCGCTTGCTTCGGCTGTAAGTGAGATGATATGGATCAGACAATTGTTGAATGATTTTCAGGCTCATGTCTTGCCTCCAGCCACACTGTATTGCGACAACCAAGCTGCAATTCAGATTGCCACTAACCCAGTTTTTCACGAAAGAACGAAACATATCGAAATTTATTGTCATTTCATACATGACAAAATTAATGCTGGAATCGTTAAGCTTCTTCCAGTGCGTTCGAAACATCAGCTCGCAGACCTTTTCACCAAGCCTTCGCCTGCTTCCACTCACTCATTTGCTGTCCAAGATGTGCGTGAAAGATGTTTACCACACATCTTGAGGGGAGTATTAGAAATAATGAATATTTGTATTGTATAATTGACATGTAATTAGCAAGTTAGGTTGGTTAGTTATCTTTTTCTTATTTTTCCAGCTGGACATTAGTTATACCAGCTGGATGTTAGATTCCTTTTTCCCGCCTATTTATACTGTATCCATTACTGCATTTTCGATCAAGTAAATCGGATAATTTTCTTCAGCAATTCTCTTCCTTTATTTCAATAGTTGCACGATACCTTGGATTCACCCGGCCCCATAAATGAATCTCAGTTCTGCAAAACAATGATAATATAGGGGAGATGACAGAGAGGAGCTACAGCGTGATCACACAAATAACCATCTATTACATGCTGATACACTACATGATCACATTAACTCTTCTGTATGATGTTGACATTTGATTCAAAAGAGTGTGTGTATAAATCGCACAAGTTAAGAGCAGACAGCAACTGCAGAAAGAATGCATTTTAACTACCAAAATCACGTTGCTGTTCTGCCAATTGGAACTGCTCACTCAATACAATACACATGCTTTTCAACACGAAAACAAGAAATGAGATCCCCAGGAAGAACACAGCCATCCTTGATATACAAAATAAATACATTTAACTATAGATAATGTCTACCTCATAATTTGCTATAACATTTAGAATCCTTCATGCCCCCCCATCAAGGAAGGAAATACTAAGAAATTGAACAATGTCGTTTTTCCTCAAGAGTTATTTAGGCCTCGAGTCACTTCCCTTGCTCCGGAATGTTGATAATGAGAAAAATGACCTAGGAGCTGCAAAATGAGGAGGACAAAAAACCATCAGAATTTCACGAGAAATTCTACCAAGAAACTTTTCGTGTAAACCAATTATGATTTCAAGTTATGTCCAATGCAGAAGCCATAAATGGACCAGGTTGTTAAATCAGAATAGAAGCGACTCATTAACCGATGTATCCGCATGTTTGGCTGTTTCTATAAGCAAGTCAAACTTACTAAAGTTACCAAAACATGATTCTTATAGTTATGTTTTATACTAACAAAACTTACTGTTTAGAAAAGTTATTTTTAAGCACAGCCAAACATGTTTGATTCAAGCAACAGTACCAAAGCAAAGTCTGATATGTAGTGATGCATTTATTTCTTGAGTTCATAACATAGATCAAGTTGCAGCACAGGAAAGTAAACAAGAAGATATTCTGAAGTCACCTTTTATTGTGCTTACAGATATATGATCCTCCCTCAGTTTGAAGTTAGCCACAGGTGCTGGAATTGAACTGTGTGAAGATTGAACTGTAAGAAGGAAAAGATACAAGTAAATCAAGTCCAAACTAGTACGCTTTATGGTCTACCGTCTGCTTTGAATATTGAACAAAAAAAGAAAAGAAACTAATGGTAAGTATTGGAGAAAAATAATACACCAAAATTAAACTGACTTGTAAAACCAATGTTCCAACTCATTCTTTGTTTACAGAGTGCACTTGAATTATAACCAAAGAAATTCATCTATAGGAACCATTCATATGCAGAGATCATCTTGCTGACATGATAAACGGCGATGAAAACACAAAGAGCCTAGTGTGAAAATAAATTGTCGAAAATCAAGAAATGAAGAATCACAACTGGTTTTTCCTGCACTAGACAAGTTTTGACATGCCATATTTGTACTGGTAAACAAGAAAGCCTCGAAGAGTTTATCCTTGTGAAATCAAACTCACACAAAACAAAAGTTAAAAGTTGGCATGGTCAGGTCAACCATTAATCCAGAAACAAAAGGGGAAAGTCAACCTATAGTGTAATATCATAATTCACCTTGTTCATTGAAAAACTCGCTTTCTGTGAAGCTATCATTGGAAGGTTTCCCTTGAGTAAATCCCATTCTTGACTTCCTCAGATCTTCTGATGACCTGTTGAAAGGATCACGTCCATCCTCTGTATCATCGTCTCCTTCAGACGTGGTTGCAGAGATCCAGTCGACCAAATTCTCTGAGCCACGACTTTTCCTTCCAAATTTCAACAACCGTTTAAATCCTTTAGTCATATCCTTGCGAGGTATATTATTGGAAGAATGGGCTGCCCACATCGGCTTCTGAGCCGTTCCCCATTTCCTCCTCATTCGAGCTGCATCAGTCTCTATTTGGCTCAGAGAATGTGAATTCCATGAGGCAGGACTACCCACAGGGGAGTCAACAGATGCATCGACATCTGAGATCTCATGAGGATAAGAAAAGGGGTGTTGAGTGCGAGAGTTCCACGAGAGAGGACTTTCTGCTGCCCAATCTTGCACCATAGTAGGCAATTCAGCACCCAAAGCCTGGTCCACTTGAGAAAATGATCTTATAGCTTCACCATTTTCTGATCCTGAATTTTCCAACTTCTCTGATTCCAGTCTCTGTCTTGGTTTTCCATTGTCCAAGTCCTTACGACCTTTAGGACTCATGGTCTCAAACTCTTCCTCTTCTTCACCTTTTACTGTATTCCCCATGTCTTCTGGCCCAGAGGCCAAGTCATTATTTTCCTCTTCATTATTTAGAAGCTCGGGGATCATAGAGGTGTTCTTTGTAATACTAGATGTAGCAACAAAGTCTGCACGACAACCTTTTTTGAGAAAAGGCTTGGTCTCAACATTTTTCACAACTTCCTTGTCAAATTTTAGTGGTGTCAAAACAGCATCGTCCGAGTCCAGAGGAGATATCTCCCTAAACTCGCTGAGATTTGCAGAGCTTTTCCTCAGTGACTGTGATCGGCGTGATCTCTCCTTGACAATTGGTGCTTCTTCACTAGTGCTCTTGCTGCGGGCATAGCTTCTTAGTTGTGGCCGACTTGTCTTACTGGCTGCTGAAGAAGGCTTGGTATTTTCTCTTCTCATGTCAAAGAAGTTCGGGACAGACTGCACAAGTGGATTTTCAGATTGCATTCTTCGCTTCCCAGAACTGAGAATGGAAGCTTTGGCAGCAGATCGTGGGACGGGGGCTGCTGAGGTGCGAGGCATAGATGTGGACGAACTTTTAGTGGGTAGCTTCTTACCAGGTGCACTCCTGGATACACCATCTCCAAGAGAGGTCTCGTTCAAAGTGCTATCTTCACGAAGATGTTCCTGTTCTTCAAACTCTGATGCATCTTCATCTTCACTATTCCCAAAATCTATTTGTTTCTGTCAAAAGGAAACTTTTAAGCGGTGGGTTAAAATCACAGAAAGGGAACACCAGTAAACTCTTAAATGAACAAAACATACATATATGATGCTTCCATATATGCATGCTTCCACATACATACATATATGTGGCGTATATGTCTAGAACACAACTGTAAACCAACCTGCTCCCTTTTGATAATTGATCGGGTACTAAATGATCTGAGTCTCTCGGCTCGTCGGTTAGCACTGGATACTGAATCCTGTCTATCTGCAGATCCTGAAAATTTGGCCTTCATCTCAGCTGTACTCCGCTCAAACCTATCCCGCATAGTCTTCAGTTCGGCTTCTTTCTCAGCTCTGTTGGAGCCCCATTCTTCCCTTAGTTTTGCATCCCTTTTCAGCATATACATGTCATACAATTTCCCTCGAGAGCCTTCTGAAAAACTAAGCTCAGCATCACCATACTTCTGATTATCAACCATTGTCATCAGTGGAGCAGCATTGAACTTGGTCGTGTTTTTAGCGCTCCCTGTAATTTCACTTGACAGGTAATTATCAGATAGTCGAGGAGGAGTGATATCTGCAACTGGTTTTGTGTAGGACAAACTAGCTGCAGACTCACCTTGCACATCAGCTGACCTGCCTCTACGGGCAGAATTGGACTGATCTCCAGGAAGCTGTAGCTCAGCAAAGAGCTTTTCAAGCTCATTTGCTTTAATTTTCAACTCATCATTCAGTTCCGGGTTTCCTTTTGAAAGCCTCACCCTTTGCATTTGTTCAGAAGTTGGGTTTAAAAATGAATCAGAACCATCCTGAGCCTCCATCATCAATTTACCAGAAAATGGTGTTCTACCATTTCCATAAACAGAACTGCTTTCGTCTCTCCGAAGTAGTGACTTGTTCATCTGTTCAGGTGCTGAAACTAGTCTCTGAAACTTCATTTTCTGAAGTCCAGAATCTTCAACCTTTGATGCAGAACTACCAGATATTTTCTCAGATGAAATCGACTCTTTCTTTCCAGCTTCCTCTGTGTCCCCTGCAGATCTTTTACTGGACTGAGAAGACAAGGAACCCCTTTCAGCCCCTTTATAATGAGCACCAAAAGCTTCTCTAATTCTTGATCCAGCAAGGCCTTCAAACTGCCCAGAGTCTCCCACGGTTTTCTGAGGAGACTTTGAACGTGATTGTGTAACAAGCTGGTCTCTCAATTTATGTTGTTCTTTCCAATTTGAAATTTCAACCAGCCAATCACCTTTGATTCCAAAAGTCCGAATTTGTGTCTGAAGAGCACCCTGATCCTTCTCTTCAGTAACCTGTGTCTCAGAAGCCACTCTCCCTTTTACCCCGCCAAGCTCTTCACCACTCAGAGAACCACCCTTCAACTTTCCTTGATGCCTGAACCCTATCAGAACCTCTTGTTTACTCTCACGGAAAGACCTGAACTCCTCTTCAGAATTTTGTTGATCCTCAGCCTTCACAATAAATGACCTTGACTGAGACTTCCCATGTATTTGATCCATAGAGCCATCAAATTCCGTAGTACTCAAATTAGAATTTGACATGCTAGATTCGGAACCATCATTTGACCTACTAAAAGAAGACACATCTTTCAACCCACTATCGACAACCTGATCCGAAGCCACCTCTTGAATAATTCTTGACTCCGGATTAACAGAACTTGCCATTGTATCATTCAAATTCAAAGCTTTTTTCTCTTCAGACTTGGAAAGCAACCCCGAAGCAGAGGATGAAGTGCACAATGGGATCTCATTATCCTTCTTTTCAGCACTTAAGCCAATGCTCATGTCACTGGCGCCACTCCACCTCCTTAGCACAGCTTTCTCTACAGCAGCTGGGGCAGATGACACATCAGACGACAGCCTCCGAAGCTCCACTGATTTCCGGACCACAGGTTTCCCACCACTCCCTAAAGTCTCCTTCTGTTTGTTCTCGAACAGGCTTATGCGGTCCTGCACACTGAGTCGCCTCACATGATGACTTGTGCGAGTCGATTCAGTCTGATCGGCACTTGAACTCTCTTCTTTCTTTGTTTCTTTTTGAACAACAGCATCATTTTGTTTGTTTGAGTCCTCTCTTTCACTGCTGGACTCTTGGCTGAAAGTGCATTGCACTGGGAAGGACAGAGAAGGTGACTTGGGCTGCTCACACGTGGAGGTATCTTCTTGATGTTGGATCTGGGCTGGGTGGGGCCCTGTGGGCTGAGGGAAGGAGGGATCCTCATCAATGGACATGTCCGACCCATATGAAGATCGGACAGCCCCATCCCGGGTTTCAGACCTCCACGGACTGATTAAATCTGCCCGCCTCTCGCTCAAAGATATATATTTGCTGCAAGCTTCACTGTGAAGAAACAAGAGAATTTTCTTAGTTTCTGAAATTATAGAATTTTTTATTTTACTCTAGGGCAATAATTTTCCAGAACAGGAAAAGAATTCCCTCACTTTTTTGTGTTTCTTTTGCCTTTGAACAGCGGAAATATGAATTCAATAGTTTTCTATTAAGTTATTGGTGAATTATTGATATACTATAGATATATTTTGTTCACCATGATTTAGGAAAGTAATGACAAGATTCTTTTTCTTTTACGCATCTTGTTAAGATAACAATGATATGTGCAAACTGGATTCGGTTTTTCTTCCCCTTCCCCTTTCTGATTCCCTGTTAGAGAGGTGCAAACTGGAATTGAAAGCAGTGAGTAATTACAACCAGGATCTTGAAACCATATAAACGAAACAAAGCAAAGTTTTTGCAAGTGTTCTTGCTATTTAACCAATATAATTAAGAGATCTATTTGGGCATGTGAGTTATATTATCTGCACTTGTGTACAACCATGAGACATATGCACATGTGCCTTCAAGCACACAAATATACGGGACAGAGTGATCTAGAGTTGAAGTTGAATTGTGGAAAAACAAAGGAATTTATAGTCTTACTTTAAGCGTTGGCCACCAAAAAATTCTGCAAACTTTTGAAGTTCAGAGACTGTATCACTATTGAAACCTGCAGCGGCAGCACGAGCAAAAGCTGTTGTTAAGTGCTGTTGAACCGTGCCAAGCCGTACATCAATGGCTCTAAGTAATTCCTTCCTATATTGTTGAGACAACAGAAAAAGAATCAGGATACAACTCTCAGATTGGGAAGGAAAGAGAATTTTTGGTGGCCTTTCAACAGATTAACAAGAGCATATTTCATAAAAAGAAAAGCATGAAAACATTTTACAGCTAGAGACAACCTGAATAGGAATAAGTTTTGTCTAAGAGCATGAAACCAGACTTGACTCCTCGTACAGTGCAACTATATGTTCACAAGATTAATTTGATTTAAGTCATCTGTGCCCTTCATAACTAAAAAATCTCAAATGCCACAAGTACATTGAGCTCAAGTTTTCCAGCAAGGACCCACCTCATTAATGAAGTCAAGTTGCCAAAAGAAAAAAAAAAGTACCACTACTAATACTGCATAATGATATAGCTTTTAGTTTAAAACATAGCACATACATGTCTGCCTAAAGAAAGAACAACTCATAATTATATGAGGCAAATATGAAACACATTATACACAAATTACTACTACCAAAAAAAGTGTGTGACAATTAAGCACAAAACAGAAATTTTTACAGAGTAACAAATCTACAGTAAAAAGAGCAGTTAAAATTTAGAAGGATGTTATGTGTATGAGAGAGGGAAGATGTAATACTTGGTCACCTCAGCCGAAGTTGTCACGCCTGATTTACCCCTGCCTAGAGCAATTCATAGTTCAAGTAAGACAGTATTAACAATAAATCCACCCACCAATAAGGGAAAAATTCAATAAGTATTCCAAGACAATGTAATATTCGTTCAGTGTCTTAGTGGCTTAGGTAATGATACTGCCTCACTAGTTCAAGTAAGACAGTATTAACAATAAATCCACCCACCAATAAGGGAAAAATTCAGTAAGTATTCCAAGACAATGTAATATTCGCTCAGTGTCTCAGTGTCTTAGTGGCTTAGGTAATGATAACTAAACTGCCTCACTAGTTCAAGTAAGACAGTATTAACAATAAATCCACCCACCAATAAGGGAAAAATTCAGTAAGTATTCCAAGACAATGTAATATTCGCTCAGTGTCTTAGTGGCTTAGGTAATGATGACTAAACTGCCTCACAAAGAGACTAAATATCAGAATGACAACGTTCAACAAACTGTTTGTTTTCTCCTTATTAAAGAACACGAAGAGAAACAAATAATATGCAATTATGCTTGCCTAGATCAATCAAACAATCTAATAAATTTAGAGCTCCTTTATTTCAGATTCAGAGAGACTTGTGAATATGCCGAAATACTTGAAAAACAATAACCTTGTGAACTAAAGATATGCAGTATAAGATTCACAAATCATGCGAAATGCTGACCAGGTTTTCAGATCCAAACTTCAGATATGTGTAATGCCAACATGGACAAAACCTGTGTCTGGTTATGTTCTTTGTTTACATATGGTAACCAGGCCCCCCAACAAAATGTTATGCATACTACAGTGGATGGTGTATTTCATGTTCTTTTCATTTAAATCTTGTTGTATTGGACAAGCATAGGGACACTAGTGCATAAATAAATGACTGATTTGTTGACCATCTATAGGCAAGGACAAAACCTTAGCAGGAGGTAAATGAAGATGGCAATCCTCCAACAATGAATATTGAGGCTTCTCCGATTGACTTGAGAGGTTGTTGATTTTAGACAGTAATTACTAAAAGAAATACTGGATATTTGAAAAATGAACCTTACAAAAACAAGAAAAGAAATATTGTAGATAAAACTTTATTTTAAACGTGAGTAACTGTTCGAAAGTGTGATAATGTTTCCTTTTCTATGTTCAGATTACATGGGAAATCAATGAAGAACATAAATTAGATCAATAAACCAATTAAAGCGCATACCAGAAAGCTGATCACCTCTGTCCTGAAATTGATGAATGATGGAGAGCAAATTAGTGCACATTGCAGTCAAAGTAAAACCAAATGAACATCTACAGATGATACAAAAATAACTACCTCTGCATATATTTTTTGGGCTGCTTCTAACTGAGACATCTCAGCATCAACGGTATTGACCAGTTCCAAAACATCGGGCGTACTTACAAACCGAACAAACCTGAATAAAAGAATTTCCCAATTACATTGATTTATGGGTTTATCCATATAAATAAATCAGTAAGTTGCAAGACACGCTACCTCTCGAGTGTCCCCTTTGTGAACCACGTTTTGGAACTTTTTTGCCTTCCAGCTTCAAGCTTCACTGATTGAGTGTCAGATGCAACTTGTTCCTCCGCAGCCTTTAAATGTGCTACAAATGGTTTAATCAGTCCCGACGCTAATTTCTCAGTGTTTCCATTGTTGGAAACAAATAATTCACATCTGTTCCAAAAGCATCCAGAGTTAATAACTAATAATGGCAACTAACATCAAGTGATATCACTTAAATGCGCTTACCGCGATCGTCTAGGTGAAAGCTGGAAAAGAGCATAATCAAGAGGCGTGTCTGACTTCATTTTGTTTTTCTCAAAAAAGATTCTGTCTTTTCTAGGAATTCCTTCATGTATGTTCCCTCATTCCCTAATTTTCAAACTATCAAATCACAATTAATTTTTATCAGGGAAATACTAAATCAAAAACATAGATAAACCTAACAAAGTAAGTTAAAAACTGGAAATGTGTTTTTCCCGTAAGTACAGATATAAGAGAACTAAAAAGAATGTTGAAATTAAGTGACATTAGTAGACAGCAGATCTAATCAAAATCTTATATTTTGAGAAATATATCCAAGATTGAACTAAAACAAAAATGAAAAATCTATCATCCAAAAACTCAAATCGAAATTCACTCAGATCTGGTCATGTAACAACCAAATTCCTATCCAGCCAGCAAGTTCAAATCAATATCTTCAAACCCAGTTACAAATTAAACCCAAAACGCAAGAAATGGAATAGAATGAAAATGTTAAGCTAAAAATTCAAATAAAACCCCCAGAGCAGATAATTGAAAACTAATGGAATCGTAGAAAATCGAAACTAACCTATATAGTATCAATGCGAAGATCTTCAATTCCCGGACCTTGATCGTCGGATTCAACTTCATAATCGAACCAGCATTCGGGTCTCTTCTTTGTAGATGAGATTTTATCGATTTTTTATTTTTATTTTTATTTTTTTGCTTTTTTTCAATAATGGAAAGCTGGGTTTGAAGTATTATTTTTCTTTTTAAGTTTGAATTGGAATTGGTTTTCGATTTACTCCTTTCTGGAAATTATATTTTCTTGGAATGTATGCTTTATATTTCTCTATGCATGTACGGAGAGAGAAGGGGATAAATTTGGAGACTTTCTCTGTGTGTGTGTGTGTGTTGGCATATTGGGGTTTGGGGTTTGGGGTGAGGATGGCTGCTGTAATTGGGCTTCAGACAAAATCATTTTTCATATTTTACTTTTGTTGTATTTTTGTAAACGTTAATGAAAGACAAAAGAGAGAGTTTCCACTTGACATTTGTTGTCTATGAAATTACCATAATGCCCATCATGCTGATTTTGAATTTTCGGTTCTTGAATCGTCCATCGGGTTAGTTTTCTAACATTGAATTATTTCATTTGGAAAAATGATCTCCATTAAAAAGAAATATATAAGGAAATCAATTTTATGTTTTAAATTAATTTAGTTGATATCAAGAAGACGATATTAATCACTTTGGATTAGTGCAATAATTAAATTCATCCACAGAGTTGAAAAATATTGATTTCTGAAACAAAATGTTGGAATTTTGTATCGAAAATTGATTTGATCAATTTTAAATAATTATTTAAGTGGAAATTGTTATTTAGTAAATGAAAAATTAAACCAAATTTAAAGTCGCTTAAATACGAGAATTATTGGAAAATTACGTAGAATCTTATGGAATATTTTAGAAATTGTTTGGCTGAAAAAATATTTTTCTATATGAAAGATTGTGACTTTTGACATTATTATTTTTCAAAAGATGTGTCTCTTCAGATATAGAGTCTAATTCCAATAATTGTGTCTCTTCCATAGGTTGTCTCTTTTGAGACAAACATTTTCAACATCTATATAT